>JAHHFK020001585.1:0-100405 GCA_024533555.2 Aedes koreicus
CTACCGAAGCCTAAATCGTGCCACCATTCCTGATCGGTACCTCGTTCCCCACATCCACGACCTTCTAAACAATTTCCTGGGAAAAAAGGTCTTCATTACTCTTGATAAGGTTCGAGCATACTACAACGTACCGGTAGAAGAAAGTGACGTACCCAAACCGGCTGTAATCACCCCGTTTGGGTTATTCAAATTTACGAGGATGCAATGCAAGCCAATCCTTCCAACGTTTCATGCATAGCATTTTCGATGATTTTAATTTTGTTAATGTTTTCGTCGACGATATTTTGCATTGCGTCCGCGTCTGAAGAGGATCATCAGCGACACGTTAGGATCGTTTTTGATCGTCTGAGAAAAAATGGACTCGTATTGAATCTCACCAAATGCAAGTTCGCACAAACGGAAGTGAATTTCTTAGGGTACCGTGTCAACGAAGAAGGCGTCAAACCACAATCAGAAAGGGTAAATGCTGTTGTCGTATATTCGCAACCCAGCACTGTTAAGGAACTGAGGCGTTTCTTGGCACTGGTTAGGGTTTAAAAAGTTTTCTTCCCGGGGGCGGGGAAATGCAAAAAGTTTACAGGATCTGATTCATGGACATCGTAAAAAAAGATAGTGGAAGGGGGAATGAAAACCACACAAGAAGGAGCGTTATGAAATAAAAGAAAGAGGCGGGTGGGGCTGCGGTGGGTTGCTTCTGCTTCCAGACAACATCGATAATTTCGCATTCCATTCCCTTGCGCCCTTTGTTGTTTTTTTTTGCAACTTGCCTGGCCTGGGGTCACTCCGCCGATGATTATCTTCTAGAAATCTGCACTAAATTATTTCTTCCAATGTTTGAATGCCACCGGTTTGGTTGACTTCCAAAACCCACTTAACGAAATGTGAAAAACGTATTACGAATACTACACTAGATATTACATCATTCATTTTAATAATTTTCAGTTGCAGCGAAAAAACTAACGTCAGGTCCACTCACAGGCACAGCCTCCTTTTTCATCGACCATTTGATATTTAGAGGTGCCGATTTTTTGTACTGGTGGACTGTTTTAGTAAATGGGTCGAACTGTTTCCAGTCCGCACTTTTCATTCTTAGTATATCATACAGAAGATTTAAAAAATCATAATTAATCAAGTTTAAGTTTATTCTGACTTTGCTTGACTGATGTTAAACCGATTTTTTTTTTGGCAAAGTTGTAAAACTTGTTAAGAAGAATTTGAGCTAAATTTTTTTGATAAAGTTCACGAGCTATTGATAAGTATACTGATCTATTTCAATGCTATTTTCTAAGGTTTCTTCTAGAGGCAAGAACCACTCATACATCTAATGTACGCTGATCTGGAAAGGTTGGTGCGAACCATCGTCGGTCGAGTTTTTCATTATGTGGCCCGCAAATACTGCACTTCCAAAGCACATTTTGGGCAATATTGAGAACTTGCTATCTGCGGAAAAAAGTTTATGTTGAGGATGAAGCAATGGCAGCCCAAGCAACACAAAACTGTCATAACTGGTTGCAGCTACTTGATTGTGACTTAATTGGGTCACATTGAAGTTAATTTTACTGATTTGCAACAAGTGTGCTGCTAGGGAGAGCTGGTCAAATTAAAGGAGATCGACAAACCCACTTTTTAAACAATGCAAATAAGCATTACGTTGCTTCTGGTAAGCACGTAATCAAAAACTACAAGGTACAGCCCCATTGAGTTGTTCAAAATGATGACGTAGGACTACGATACTAAATGTAAGCCATTTAGATGGAACAATGAAATGTTCTTTGAATTAACCCTTTCGGGCCTAATTTATATAAGCAATTTAGTGAATTCTGATTGTTTGGTGCCCAATAACATAGAAATGATTAAAAAACGTAGGAAATATTTTTTTGAGATGTGCTGGGTCGTCCAAACTTCCCAGCAGTTTAGAATTTAAGATCTACAGTTGTAACAGTAGCTTTATCTGCTATACAATGTTATGATATTTATTCAAACATATTCAATGAACGTCCTGGAAGACCAACTGACATTATGACATAATCTTGGGATATTTTATGCCAAACAAACTAACTTAACTTTGTGTAGTCCATAAAGCTATTGTGACAATTGTAGACCTTACGTTTTGAAGAACAGTTTGAATGACCTGAAACTAACAAGGTCTGTGGACGTTTCAGAATATTCAATGAACATGTTTCAATACACATCGTAGCTTTGCATAGCCCAGAAAGCTTTTGTTACAACTGTAGGTCCTATGTTCTGATCTCAAGAATAGTTTGGACGACCTAGACATGTCATATTGCTGTATAATGTTTTTTAACTTTAGGAATGTTAATTGAATGTGTTTGAAACTTTGTCTTGCCTAAAATTTACTGTTACAAATGTAAATATTAAGTTCTTAACCCCAAGACAGTTTAGATGACCTAGACCATTCCAAGATAATCCTCTTGTATATGTTTACGTTCGAAAATATTCACTGAATATACTTGAAAACGTGACGTAACTGTGTATAGCCCAAAAAACTATTGTTACTATCGTAGATTTCAAGATCTGAACTCCAGGATGGTTTGGATTACCTGGAGGATCTCAAAGTTATAAAATAATGACTGTTGATCTTCCAAAAGATTCATTGAATATGTTTGAATCCAGATGGTCACCATACATAGCCCTAAAAGCTACTGTTACAACTGTAAATCTTAAGTTATGAACTCAAGGACAGTTTGGATGACCTAGAACATCATAATGTTATCAAATAATGACTGATGACCTTCCAAAAGGTTAAATATGTTTGAATACATATCGTAACCTTATATTAGCCCTAAAAGCTACTGTTACTACTGTAGATCTGAAGTTCTGAACTCAAGTACATTTTTGATGACCTAGAACCTCTGAGAAAGATACAAAAATATTTAACGTTTATCAACGAGAATTTAACTATACGTATGCATATGTACAATATTCTAAAACAACGCTTTACACTATTAATAAGGCATTAGTAGGGATTTAAGTACCGACCCATTTTGGCGAGCACCGGTACTACGGTACTGAACCTCTCAGTACCGGTAGTACCGGGAAAATACCGGTACTGAAAAAAAATCTTAGAATAAAAAATAAAAATATCAAACTCAGAATGAGATTGAAACGATCATATCAAAGACTTTATTCTTGGCTTGTAGTTGCTTAGCACTTGTCTTGATCCTTAAAATACGACTTTATTCAATGTGTCATCTCCCATACGGGATCGAATTTTGGGTGGAAAAGTTCCCAGACACAGAGAATGCTGTTTCTGAGTCCACCGATGTGGGGCGAACAGTTGTGAGGAAACTGTGCAACATTGTCAAATATTTGCCTTTCAACTTTTCCGACTCGTAATACGCAAACTCTTGTCGTACAGTTTTCGTGAATCCGGGTGTTGTAATAGTATTTGCGGTAACACTCTCGCTCATCTTAGACTGTAGCAATCTCATTTCCAGTTTCTGCTTCATCGTCAGAGTCTCAAACTCGTCTGCTTTCTCATCTGCACGTGGCTCATCCATGGGATCATCATCATCATCGGACGCAGATGTCGCAGAATCAGACTCATTGGAATCTCTAATATGAGAAAACGTTACAACGCTGAGATGTAAATGTAAGTGAATGAAATATACAAACCTTCTTGGTTTAGCTCACGCATGACATTTACAAATTTGCTCCGAGTATACAGCACGCTCGTTACAGCCAAATGTATTCCATGCCGTCTGTTGTGGCTGCAACTACGTCTTCGGAGAGGGACAAAATATATTCGGACAGTACTTCTTCCAACAGTTTAACGCATTTCTCCGCGTTCAACGATCCAACGATACGCTTGAGTAGCAAATTCCAGGTGCGCTGTATCAAGTGGGGTCGATCTTGAAAAAAACTTGTGCAGCGTGACGATCTTTTTGGGGTTTGATAATGACGATGCGACTTGATTATCGGGTCCATCATGAGAAGCGGGCTTTTCCAAAGTAATATCATGTACTGCTTTCAGATGTTTTTTCATGCCGGAAGTGCTTGAGCCTTCGCATTTGATTACTTTTGAACACTTGGCACATTTTGCAACACCGCTATTCTGCTTTCCTCTGCAAAAATATTTCAAGATTGACGTTTCTGGAGCATCCTCCTTTACATTTGGCTCGAAATCCATCACTTATCACACAATTATTGCACTAACATCAACAGATAAAGCAATTCATTCACTAATGTAAACAGTAATTAATGAAATGACAGTTCGACTTCGGCGCGACGCAATTCATTGCTATCTCATTCATACAATGATTAATCATAGTGGTATTGGTGCATAACGCGCCTAGATAGAGTGGCGCCACATCAGGGTTGCTGTGTTTTCGCGTTATGCGTTGCCAGTTATTTATTTTTAACAGGGATGAGATGGTGACACTCTGTTTATACTAGACGCACTCTGGGTGCTGCATGGTAGTTACTCACTGAGACGGCGCTCATTGAAAATATTGCATCGTCGATCAACATTTCTATTACCGCTGCAAAAGAAATGGAATGACTGTTGTTGTTTCTTTTTGGCGTGCGTAAGAAGCTCGAAGTGACGCGGTAGGTTCAGTCGACGCAAACGGTGCAGAATCGAGTGATGTTAGACTAATCGTCAGCCTGATGTGATGCATCGTATACGCCTCATGTTTTTCACTGTGGAGATTTCAACGTTTGGCAGCTTTCAGATTATGCACAGTGCATCTTTTGCAATACATTTGGTGCTACCAATAGGGTGCATACCACTAAAAAATGACAAACTGGTTAAAAAACTAAAAATACCGGAAATACTGGTACCGATTACTTCTCAGTACCGGTATTCCGGTACCCAAAATAGGCTGGTTCTCCCGAGATTTTCGGTACCGGTACTCCCGGTATTAAATCTACATCTTCGGAATGTCTGCTGTCAGCGCTACAGGATAGCAGCAGACTCGCAAGATAATCGTTACACGGTCGTTTTGCACTGTCGGACCCATTTTTAAAGCATCGTTCAGCGAGAGACCTGACGTGGTCTTCGCCGAAGTGTCAAACACTACACAAATGTTGGTGGTTGAGCTCGACCCCTTGTATACGGCGTGATGGTGTAGAAAATAACGATCGGGGTTGCGTGGACTTCAAACATATGGCCGAGGGCCAAGTTTTCTTCCATAAATTCAGTGCATCGAATCTTCTTATTATAGTTGACGATTGAATCGCGTCCGTGCGATTTCCATGGAATCACCAAGTTGATTCTTGTTTCTGTTGAACGACAGTGTATCGACCGGTTTCCTCATGGAAACATGTTCGTTCGTAATGTTTCTTGTTCTGCTGCCGTGTATGGTAAGGCTTCCTGACATGTTTCCAACTCCCAGAACCTAACTTTGCCAGCAATTTTCCAACCGGTACCTTACCTTACCAATCAGACCAAGGCCGGTGTGGCCTCTGCTGTACACAGAAGTTATCTCCATTGTATTCGGTCTATGGTTGTACCTCGCGAGAGTCCGCAGGTCGCCTTCTACTTGATCGATCCACCTTGCTCGTTGCGCCCCCTTTCTTCTTTCGAGAATAATTTTAACTGGACTGTCGTCCAGCATTCTTACTACATGCCCAGCCCATCGTAGTCGACCGATTTTAGCGATGTGTACGATGGGCTAAGGTCTGTATCCACAATAATCCGGACACCTTCAAATCATTGTAACTTTTGAAATATTGCACGTAAGAATGCAAAATTTCACTGTGGTATAGCTGAGAGTCTATGATGAAAAAGACTATGATTGATGTTTACATTTCATGATTAGTATTGACAACGAAAGAAAAACAAGTGCGCGAGCGAATTTTGTACGGGCGTACGGCAAATCCTGACTTGTCAATACGGGACCTCGCAAAAACATTGGATTTGCCTAAATCCACTGTTCACGATGTGCTCAAATCATTTTCGGAACGTTTGACGGTGGAGAGGAAACCGAGAAGTGACGAAAACATTGGATGCGCTGATCCTGTTATGGACCGAAAGGTGAAAGGGATATTAACGAAAACTCCAAATCTCTCCATTCGAACGGTGGCTCGTAAAATAGGGATGTCGCCTGGTTTTGTCCAAAAATCAGAACAACGTTTGGGACTTAAGTCGTATAAAGTAAAAACAGTTCCAAATCGCAACGACAAACAGAACTTTGCAGCAAAATCACGGGCTCGATGTTTGTACTGCGAATATTTGACGAAGTTTTCATGCGTTGTTATGGACGATGAAACTTATGTCCTGGAGGATTTTAAGCAGCTTCCAGGGCTGGCTTTCTATTCTGCTATGGCCAGAAATGCTACAGCTGAGCATTTCAGAACGAAGAAGGCATCGAAATTTCCCAAAAAATACCTTGTGTGGCAAGCAATTTGCACGTGTGGCAAAAAGAGCAAATTATTCGTCACTACAGGCACAATCAACAAGGAGATCTATCAGAAAGAGTGTCTGCAGAAGCGATTGCTACCCTTCATCAAAAGTCACAAAGAAAAACCTTTGTTCTGGCCCGATTTGGCATCATGCCACTATGCTAAAACTGTGATGGAGTGGTACCAAGCAAATCAAGTGAACATTGTACCAAAAACCTCAAACTCGCCAAATTGCCCAGAGCTATGACCAATCGAGAGATATTGGGCTCTGATGAAGCGGAAGTTTTCTGGAAAGAAGCAAGGAATCAAAGACATCAAACACTTCCAGCAAATTTGGACAAAGACGGCTTCTACGATTTCTGAAGAGTCTGTACAAACCCTCATGGACGGAGTTAAGCGCAAAGTTCGAAAATTGTATGCATATACCGAATAACTGTGTTTTGTCTTCACGAATTGTTAAAGCACATCCCATGAATCTGAAATAAACAACTACGACGGAAATAAAATGCGAAATTTATGTTTTATTCATGTTTTGAGGTGTCCGGATTATTGCGGATACAGACCTTAAACTAACTTCTCAGCTCTTCTCTTTCGGCGTAACGTAGTACGACAGGGGGGTCACCAGAAGCATCTCACGCGCAGCATCAGTTTTAAAACGAGTCGTTTCTCTGTTCGCAGTAAAATGGCTCAGGATGATCTTCTTGCATATTACTTAACCATTTTGTCACTTACAACCCTCAGCTTTTAACACCATAAATTGAATTTACCTAGACGTTTGTTTCGTTTTCTCAATTCTTAAACTTTTCGATCTATCTTCATTCTTTGCAGTTGGATTGGAAATGTTCCAACCACCTCCAATTGGCGTTATCAATCCCCAACCGACCGCAGGATCTACTCAGCTCAACGATAGTACAAACAATGGTAAATATCTCCGCAAATAATTTAAATCCAAATGATACCTATAGACAAACTTTCGCATTCTTCACAGCCGACATCATCGACACCACGCCGATGGATATGGATCTGGAACCGGAAACGGTAATTCATCACCACCTTCCGAACCCCAACCCATCGCAGGTGGACATCGATAGCGAGCTTCGCGAGCTTCTCAACACCAGCAGCTCGAACGGGGACACCGGAGTTGCTGTCGGAGCCGAACCGGATGCCAGCATCGAACACATGCTGATGGATTGAGAACAGCCTGTGGATTCGATCTAATAGTACCCCTAAGTTTCTCATTTGCGTTGTTTTGTCCTCAAGAAAAATGAATCCGCACTTATCTGCTTGAATAATAAGATGGTATTAATTCAAAAATTAAAAACTTTTCCGTCAACAACTGCCTCAATGACCCGAAGCATCCCGAGCTGCCGTCATCATCATCCAACAAACGTAACAATGTCTTTCTGCGTTAATCTGATTGCGGAAAGCTGCTGACAAAAAAGAACAAGTTTTCAGTTTGCGGAGACTATACCAGTTGCGTGATAATCCCCTCGTTGCGGGCTTCAGCGGGGGTGGGACATTTTTCTGCTTGCCATCACCGTTTTCTCATTACCCTTGAACTTGATTTCATCTCCGGCATTGTGGCTGTGTAGGACTTCAAGGTGGATAACGAGAAACAAGACCCCAACTCGCATCCGCCATCATCGACAGCTCCTTCAATTGCAGTTGAAGAAAGTCGTAATCGCTCCCATAATTCCCAGCGTGGCATAAAAGAGCCATAAAACTGCTCGCTGGTTATAGTCTCGGTACCGAGCGGAAAGTGTAGAGATGAGTATCAAAAGCTAACGAGAGGGAAAAGTCAATTAATCGGTTGGGATCACACGATGGCGGCGGCGGTGCCCCGTGCATTCGCCGTAACGGCCTGTAAAAGGCAGAACGGGAAGAAAGGATTACGTGAAATAATGTGACACACAGTTGGGAATTAGTACGGCTCAACAGCTACAACTGAACAACTAGTAGCAATCGTCCCCTTTCCTGCTTTGGGGGGAAAGCCACAGGGACTAATGAAGTGGAGATTATGTCGCCGCATTGCATTTTTGTGTTGAATCCAATGCTCGTCCCACCATGGTACTGGACGAACCGGTAGAGTAGAGATGGAAAGAAACGATAAAATCGAAATGAAATAAATAATATTTGTAAGTTTCGACGATTACATCCGCTGGCCAGTGGGTTCGGATTTGATGGTTTTTTATAGCTTTCAGAGTGGTGAGAGGTAAGAAGTCGTTTCAGAACATTAGGTACCGGAGCATACGATTATATTTTTCTTTCTGCCTCATTTGCTTTACATAAGTGCGATATTTCACGCAGCAAATGGCATGCTTAAACCTAATTTGCGTACTTTGGTTGATTCGGAGCTTATGCATAGATTAGTCCTTTAATGGTTCGACTTTGTGATAGATTATTACTTGCTTTGAGTGGAGCTCAATAAGTCAGAAAATCCATTTTCAACATTTGTTATATGTTAAATATGCTGGACCACCAGTGGTGTGATCGCCGCTAAGAAACCTCCGCTGTACCCCGTCCAATCACACAAGAAGCTCAGGGCGTGGACGCGACACGACGCGAAGTTTGACAAGTCGCGCGACCAAAGTTCATTTTCATTTCATTTTCATTTTCAAGCACAGAAGGAGGTCATAGGGCTAAGTCTCCAGCGATGAAAATCACTATCCACACAGTACCAGGGTAGAAGTATAGATTTGGCACCTATCACAGAATAATAACCACAGGGGTCAAGTGAATCCTGCTTAAGATACCGGATAGTAAGAGGCTGTTGAAAATAGGGGATAGTCAGAGTGAACGAAATTCTCGTGAAAGATGGAAAAAGGAACGAGAGATTGATGACGTGTTAGATATATTAGATAGAGGATAGTAGGAGGTAGAAAGTGAAGCAAGAGAGAGAGAGCGGCGTTTGATTGCTGAAACGAAAACGGAATAGTAGTTTGGTGATTAGTACATTCAGGGTGGCCACAGACTCGGGAAAATCGGGAAATGCGGGAAAAATACGGGAATTCAAAATCATCGGGAAAAAATCGGGAATTTCAATAGCTATCGGGAATTTTTGTCATATGGAAGGAACCATACTCATATCTTTTTCAAATGATTTTTGTGTGGCGTTTTTTTGTCGTATCGGTCCAACGAGTAACGGAATTAAACAGTGTTTTTCTGCAAATCCAGCATTGCTGAAGAAGACAGCTCAGTGCTCTATACATGGCCCGGTTATCATCGGGAAGGTGGTCAAAGAAATGACTGGTGGAAATCAGTGATCTGCGAGCCAGCTCAGGCTTTGAAGTCCTCAAAATCGTTACTTGATCTAAATTGTGTGCTGTGTGGAGAAGGGGCCTCAGTTAGCCTAGTCGGTAAAGGCACGGAGCTACCAATCCGGAGGCGGCGGGTTCGATTCCCCAGTCCAGTTGACTTAAAAAACTTGACTTATTTGAGCATAAGAGTGTGTGGTGCATACTGCCAACACTGGACTGCAGTACGCACCTGATTACATCCCTGTATCGTAAGCGACCATGTTGGATTTTTAGTCTGTTTTGAAGCAAGAAGAAATAAACACGTTGTTAGAAGTAATCAAACGTTTCGATTTATTAAATCGCGGAAATCTCCTATCGGTTCCCGGTTGCGGTCAAACTTCCAGATTTCTGGAAAAACGACCCCGTGATGTGGTTCGCGCAGGCCGAAGCACAGTTTGCTCTCGCTAACGTTGTACGCGACCACACCAAGTTCTATCACATCGTCGCGAAGATTGACCAGTCTGTCATATGCCATGTAGCAGACTTGGTCACGAACCCGCCGGAGCAAGACAAATACGGAGCCGTCAAGGAGCGTTTAATTTCTCGATTCCAAGTGTCAGCGCAAGGAAGATTGGAGCGACTACTGGGAGCTTGTGACCTCGGGGATATGCGTCCCACTCAACTCCTGGCAAAGATGCAGGAACTTGCAGCGGGGCTTAACGTTACGGAAGATTTGCTGAAGATGCTGTTCCTCCAGCGGATGCCTCAAAGTGTCAAAGCGGTTCTTGCCATCAGTGATGGTACCATAGGGAAACTCGCCGAGATGGCAGACAAAATGCTTGAGTCTCCATCGTCGCATGTCGCTGCTGCTTCCGCCAGTGCCTCTGGAACAGATGCTGTAATGGACCTGCAAAGCCAAATCGCGGCATTGACAGAAATAATATATAAAGAATAAAGACAGAAGCAAAGGCGCAACACCGTTCCTGTTACATGCAGCAAACGGATCAAGGATCAAAGTGTACGATAAGCGATACGTCACGACAGATTTGGGACAGATGTGGGAGTTGCCATTATCGGGGCCGACTTTCTTGCATCGTTTGGCATACTAGTGGACTTGAAGCATCGGCGCCTTATGGATGGACTAACGAAGTTATCATCGACGGGAGGTTTGACCGACGCATCCGTTCACAGCGTTACAGTAGTTGCTTCAGACCATCCGTTCCGTGAGCTGTTGGCAGAATTCAAGGAAGTCACCCTACCGACGATGATAAAAACAGCAGTGCAACATGACGTCACGCATCATATACAAACGAAAGGACCGCCGGTTGCCAACAAGTGTCGACGAATGGCTCCGGATAAGGTGAGTGCAGCAAAGAAAGAATTCCAAGTAATGGTCGATCTAGGCATTTGTCGTCCCTCCAGCAGTTGTTGGGCAAGTCCACTTCACTGCGTTCCGAAAAAAAAGTGGAGATTGGAGATTTGTAGGCGATTATCGAGCGCTTAACAAAGTGACCGTGCCAGATCGATACCCCGTTCCTCATATACATGACCTGCTTAACACCTTCCAAGGGAAAAATATATTCACCACCCTGGATTTGGAAAGAGCCTATCATCAAATACCGGTGCAAGAGGAGGATATCCCGAAGACCGCCGTAATAACCCCGTTCGGCCTCTACGAGTTTACACGTATGCAGTTTGGGCTATGCAATGCTAGCCAAACGTTTCAGAGGTTCATGCACAGAGTATTCAGCGACATGGATTTTGTTGTGGTCTTTGTAGACGATATTTGTATTGCATCAAGTTCACCCGAAGAGCACTATAATCATGTGCGGGCCGTATTTCAACGACTGAAATCGTACGGTCTAGTTATTAACGTGGCAAAAAGTTGCTTCGCAAAAAGTAGTGTCAACTTTCTTGGGTACGTGGTGAACGGAGATGGAATCCTCCCCTTGTCGGATCGAGTCAAGGCAGTTACCGATTTTCCAATCCCATCCACCGTGAAAGAATTGAGACGGTTCCTTGCGTTACTGAACTGCTACAAGAGGTTTATTCCGCATGCGTCCGATCTACAAGCTGATCTTCGGAACCTTATTCCTGGGAACAAAAAGAACGATTCTCGGAAGATAATTTGGACCGATAATGCCAGGAAAGCGTTCGATCAATGCAAAGATTCTCTAGCGGCAACTACACTCTTACATTATCCGGATTCCTCGAAACCATTGAGTCTACTCATCGATGCATCGAATACTGCAGCAGGGGCTGTGCTACAGCAATTCAATGGAAGCAACTGGGTTCCGCTGGGCTTCTATTCGGAAAAATTCTCTCCTGCTCAAGTGAAATATTCAACATTCGGCCGAGAGCTGACGGCGATGAAATTGTCTGTTCAATATTTTCGTCATATGCTGGAAGGAAGGAGATTTGTTATCTACACCCCCCATATGCGGTGGCCACGCTCTCTCTCTTCGAGTAGACGGAGTCGTCTTCCACATGAAGAGCGGTACTTACGGTTTATCTCGGAGTTCACAAACGATATCGTCATATCAGCGGACAGTTCAATGTGGTAGCGGACGCTTTATCCAGAACAGAAACGATCTCCCTTCCCACGCCGATCGACTACGACAAAATCGCTGCTGATCAAGTTGATGACAACGAGCTTAAAAGCCCTCTTGGTTCGCGTTGTGCATTGAAACTGGAATTACGTCAGACGACTCTAGCATCGAAGCCGCTGTACTGTGATGTGTCACAGAACAAGGTAAGACCATACGTTCCACCTCAACATCGCGACGTGGTTCTTCGACACGTTCATGGTCTGGCCCATCCAGGTGTACGTTCCACTCGTCACCTTCTAGCGGATCGGTTCGTTTGGAAAAACATGAACAAGGATGTAAAATTTTTCGTTCAAAACTGTCTACAATGTCAGCGTTCCAAGATTCACCGTCACACAGTGGCTCCTCTGCAGAATATCCCTTTACCGAGCAGTCGTTTTCGTCATGTTCATGTCGACCTTGTGGGACCGCTGCCTCCATCGGAATGGCAACCGCTATCTTCTAACAATCGTCGACCGTTTTTCTCGATGGCCCGAGGCGGTACCACTTCAAGACATGACTGCTGAGACTGTGGCGCGTGCCATGTGCGTTGCTTGGATCTCTCGTTTTGGCGTTCCTGAAACTGTCACTACTGACCAAGGAAGACAGTTTGAATCCGAACTGTTTCGTGAATTAGGCAAAGCGATGGGTTCCAAGCACATCCGAACAACGGCGTACCACCCACAATCAAATGGTCTTGTGGAGCGATTCCATCGAACTCTGAAAGCTGCAATAATGGCTGTCGATTCGAAGCACTGGTGTGATCAATTACCGATGATAATGCTTGGATTGCGTACGTCTTTTCGATCCGATTTTGATTGTTCGGTTGCGGAATTGGTGTATGGACAAGCGTTGCGAATTCCTGGGGAGTTCCTAGAATGTTCGAATGAAGATGTCTGTAGAACGGACTTTGCGCAGCAATTGAAGGTTACATTTAGTAAGCTGAAACCAGTCGATCCTGCTCACCATGCCAAGCCAACCGTTTTCCTTAATCCTGAGCTCAACAAGTGCAGTCACGTCTTCGTCAGGATCGATGCAGTCAAGAAGCCTCTGGTGCAACCATATGAAGGACCATTTCCGGTGGTGAAGCGGTATGAGAAGTACATGGACGTAAGGATGAATGGGAAGGTTCAGAGGATTTCGATAGATCGGTTGAAACCAGCCTTCGTTTGTGATCAAGGAATAAGTGAGCATCCGCTAGCGGATCAGAAAACCACAATTACACCATCGGGACTTAGGGTTAGATTCTTGGTGTAATGGGGGGGGGGACTATGTGGTGCATACTGCCAACACTGGACTGCAGTGCGCACCTGATTACATCCCTGTATCGAAAGCGACCATGTTGGATTTTTAGTCTGTTTTGAAGCAAGAAGAAATAAACACGTTGTTAGAAGTAATCAAACGTTTCGATTTATTAAATCGCGGAAATCTCCTATCGGTTCCCACAAGTGTAATTGTGCTTGCCACACAATATACAAATTCATGCATTGGTGATTGGCTTCGAAATCTCTCAATTTAATAACTGTGGAAGTGCATCTAAAACACTACGTTGAGAGCCTGAATACGCCGACAAGAAGAAGGAGAACATTGCGAAATCAGAAAAAATTAATAAATTTATTTATTTTGGGGGTGGTGTTGTTTTTGTGGGTGGGTTATCCCGGTAAAATTTTTTTGGTTTTTTCGGTGCTCACCAGATATATCACGCGCTGGGGCGGGGGGGGGGGGGGGAGGGGGAGAGACAAAAATATTTTTGGGTCTTCTAGTATTTTGTATATAAGAGAGAGAAAAAAAAAAAAAAATATTGGGTGAATTTGCGTTTGCCAATGTGCGGAGTACCTTTTCACTGAACACCTTGCTCGCACCGAGGAGAATTGCATCCCTGGTGGTGAGTGTGTTTGAAGTGTGGCTGATTGTGTTTTTGAGGGTGTTAACACATGGTGGCCGAGTGACTTACCCCCTGGTGGAAAATGAACAAGTTGCTGGAAGAGCGCTACAAATGCTGCTCCATTTGAGAAGATTTGCGGACGAAGTCAGGAAGCAGGAAGAAAGTAAGCTAAAGAAAAGTCATCTGAATTTCAAACGGAGCTTTTCCTCGGTATTCCGATAAAAATCGTTTGCTGTTGTGGTTTATGCGGTTCAAGATAAGATGCTGGTACCAAAGTTGAACATTGTCTTCATGTCCGCAGCAATGGTCGAGTCGTTTCACAGAGCAAATCTCCTATGGCTCCGTTTCTTTTCGACGGTTTAACGGGACTAGTTACAGCCGCTATGGGGAAAATTATCAAGCCCGAGCGTTTGACAGTTAAAGCAAAATCGTTAATTGAAATAGAATTGATGGAGAGCAATCTTCTGCCAGCCCTTAATGTGGACATCGGGTTTGCCTCTAAATCGGCAATCAAGAAAGCTTAGAATTTGACGTTTTGGCATTCTGCAATGACTCTCGATCTTTTTACTGTGGTTTTTTGAAGAAGCTACTCAATTCTTCATTAACATACCCTTTAACGCGTTACGTCATCTGCATTGCAGATGACTCGATGTTAATGCAGATGACTGTTGATATAACTCACTTCACGGACATAGCCTAAAAGACTATCTCAAAGTGAAAGAAGAATTTAGGCAGCTGTGCTCAATGCTGTCTAACGTTGCTAGCCGGATTCCAGAGAAAAAAACAGCGTTTGGAATTTTTGTTGGCAAGAACTGATTGGGCCAGAAGGAGCCGCCAAATTTGACAACGTTTGTTAAAAAGGTGCTCATCCTGTCGCACGAATATACGACGATGGAGCGAGGATTTTCAAGAAATGAAAAGTGTCGGGTGGTGAATGAAACTGAAAAGAGTTATGTTGTTTTCGGTTATTGCCAGTGCGGAACTGGGTTCGCCCTAGGTCCGCCCTAACAGCTGTCAAAACGTTTTTTTATTCAATCGGGTCGGACCTGGATCCGCTCTGGATCCGACCCAACATCGATGAGGTTCGCTCTCAAGTTTTTCGAGGTCCAACCTGGGTTCACCAACACACACAAACATAACTGTCAAAATAAAATGATGAAGTTTGTCAGAAGTAGATAATTTATCATCTCCATGCGAAGCGCTAGGAGTGGACGGTAATTTATTGCTAGAACGAAATAGACATGTTTATGTTTGTTTATGTTTATGTTTTGCACTAATACCATCATACTCACTCGACTCTGGATCCGTTTTCGTTCGGTAATTGCGAGTCAGAGTCAGACCTGACCCAGGTTTAAAACCGAAAACGACATTAGATAGCTCAGAGAATTGTCTATACAAACTGTCCAAAACGTTGAAATCACGTAGTCTTTGGTAAAATATGCATGCAACGCACGTGCATTATTTTGTACCCGAAAACCTCGAATGATTTACTATTTTTATTCGATGTTTATGATTCTAAAAACTTGAAAGATATATTATAGACTGATATAGAAAAAAAAGAAGATTTTTTTTCTCGTTTGCAAAATGCAAGACCAAAGCAGGTTACGCAATACGCAAGAAACCCAATTTGGGCTGCTATTCCTCATTTTGCATAAATGAAACAGACCAGAATTTCGGATTGAACAATATCCTCAAAAACTCTATTAACCCAAATGATATTAACTCATTTTCCTAGTCGGGCAAAAATGCCGGAAAAATTCGGGAAAATTGCGGGAATTCATGTACATTATTGTTTGGATTGATAAGTCCAAGTATGAATTAGTTCTCATCTGTTTCTTCTCCTATTGTTTGTTGTTGCACTGCACGGTCGTTTGCGAAAACCCATTAATGGGTAAAAAATCACCCATTTTCAAATAGCATGCCTATCTGTCATAAAATGGGGGGAAATCTGAATCATGCAATGGGTAAAAAAATAACCATTAGAGGAAACCTCATACAATAAAAAATCGGGTATATTTTTACACATTAATGGGTGAAAAAACAGTTCAAAACCCAAGCGTATCCGAAGCATCAGCGCCGCTTGTTTAAGTTTTTTAATTTTATAAAAACTAAAATATTATATGAAACTATACATATCACGCCAGGTCCCCGCATTCTTTACATGTAGAGAAGAAAAATAACACTACCTTGTATATGAGAATATACCTTGATCTATTCTTGTTGACATAAAACTTTGTAACCTAAAAGAAAATAATAAAAAGTTGTTCCTTTTCTCGGGAAGCATGCGTTTTAGTTTTCTCTACCTAAAATTGATCCGTTCGCCGTGTTTTTTTCGTCGCAATCTGCCTAATGTAATTGTCATCCAACTTGCTCTTCGATCTCATCCACTGATTGTTGATTACAATTTCGAAGGCATTTGCCACTTCTCAAGCCACTTCTGAAAAGATAAGTTCAATGATGCAGATCCAACTTTCCTGTTGACTCCAATATACCAAAGAAGAAACAGATATATAGTCATTAGAAAGTGATATCATCAAAACGAAATTGCTATTAAGTATGGTTTAACGGATGTGAAATGAAGGAACATCGAAAGCATGTTTGGGGGGAATCAACGAGATGATTAATTCAATTTCAAATGGTTTTGTTAACCATGGGTTATTAAATTTTTCAATAAAGCAACTCAATCAACTTATGCAACATAGACTCATGTTCTATGCTAATCTTAAAAATGTTCCGTCATGTCACATCTTCAAATGATCTGCGTAAGCCACCCATTTTTTTCAGGCCCTTTTGAACTAGATGAGGTAAAATAAAGAGCCCAGTGTTTTAGAGCTAGGATTCAAATAACAATGACATGATGAATGTCATCACTTACTCCTTCTTGACTTCCGCTTCGACCAACCTGGCGGAACGTCACCCAATTTCTTACTGAATCAAAGGGCAGTTCAGATAATAATCATGCGTTATTGGCAACAAAAATAAAAAAAAGAAAAGAAAAAAAAGAAAATAGAAAAGAAAAAAGAAAAAAGTAATTTTTTATGTGGGGTGGTGAAATTTAATTTTTTAGTCCCCTCCCCTCTTCCCTAAAAGTATATTAAAAAAAGAAAAAAAAAATAATAATAAAAATAATAAATAAATAAAATATAATTATGGGGGTGATTTTTGTTTTGTGGGGGTTGGTTGTTTGTGAGTTGTTGTTATTCGCTCTTTTTTTTATAAAAGGGGAGGGGTGTAATGCATCTGTATCGATCTGTCATCAGAACTGTCAACAGAGAAGGTCCTAGGTATGTGGTGGAATACAATGTCGGACACCTTCACCTATAAAGTTAGTTGGAACCGTTACGATGGAGCTCTGCTAAAAGGTCAACGACGGCCCACCAAACGTGAAGTTCTACGAGTTCTCATGACTATATTTGACCCACTTGGTCTGATCGCTCACTTCCTAGCCTACCTTAAGGTTTTGTTGCAGAACATTTGGCGATCTGGTATAAGCTGGGACGAAGAAATAGGTGATGATGCATTCGAGAACTGGCTCACCTGGCTGAAAGTTTTGCCCAAAGTCGAGAATGTTCAGATCGACCGATGCTACAGTACCAGACATCCATTCACCGAAGCCGATGAAATACAACTACACACCTTCGTAGATGCAGGAAAGAATGGAATGGCAGCTGTATCGTTTCTTCGATTCGTCAAGAACGGGATGATTCATTGTTCTCTCGTCACCTCCAAAGCGAGAGTAGCGCCGTTAAAGCTCACCTCAATTCCTCGACTGGAATTGCAGGCAGCGGTGATAGGGACACGACTCTCTCGTACAATCATCGAGACGCTGCCGATGAAAGTTGCGCGAAAATTCTACTGGTCAGACTCAAGGGATGTTTTGTGCTGGATCAATTCCGATCATCGGCGATACACTCAATTTGTCGGATTTAGAGTTACGGAGATTCTGGAAGCTACGGAAATGCATGAATGGCGATACGTGCCAAGCAAGCTAAACGTAGCTGACGATGGTACAAAGTGGGACGTACACCCCGACCTTTCCCCGGAAAGTAGATGGTTCAATGGACCGGATTTTCTCTGGACAACCGAAGACAAGTGGCCACAGTTAGCAATCCGCAACAAACCCACTGACGCTGAAGTCGTAACAAGTCTGTCAGTTCACTGCACTCTTCCGAACCAAATTCTCCACGTCGCAGACTACTCCACCTGGGAACGATTGCGAAAGGTAGTCGCACATGTTCTACGGTTTATAGCAAACTGCCGCTCCAAGCAACACAAGACGCCGATTAAAACTGGACCGCCAATCGGAAGTGAACTCTGCAAAGCGGAAGCCTACCTTATTCGCCTCGCACAGCTCGAAGGTTACCCCGATGAACTATGTACCCTCAGGAGTACACCGCAAAACGAAGGAGAACCAAAAACAGTGCTTCCGAAAACCAGTCCACTATACAAACTGACACCGTGGCTGGATGAAGACGGCATACTGCGCATGAGAACCCGTATCGCCGCATGCCAGTATGCTACCGAAGACGCTAAGAAACCCATCATCTTACCACGCAATCACCACATCACTGCCTTAATAGTATCACACTACCACAGTAAATACCACCACCAAAACCACGAAACAGTGATAAATGAACTGCGACAGAAATACCAAATCGGTCGCATCCGCGCATGCTACAATCAAGTACGAAAACAATGTCAAAAATGCAAGATCGAACACGCAGCACCGAATCCTCCATTCATGGCCGATCTACCTCCTGGTCGATTAGCAGCATTCTCACGTCCGTTCACGCACACGGGAGTTGATTACTTCGGCCCAATCGAAGTTGTCGTCGGCAGAAGGGTCGAGAAACGTTGGGGCATGCTAGCCACTTGCTTGACCGTTCGGGCTATACATATTGAAGTAGTTCATTCGCTAACCACTAGTTCTTGCATTATGGCAATCAGAAATTTCGTCGCTCGTCGTGGTCAACCCCGTAAATTCTACAGTGATCGGGGAACGAACTTCATCGGAGCGGAGCGAGAGCTGAAGAGGCTCGATGAAGCGATCAACCATGACGAGATCATGAAGGAGTTCACTAGTTCCGAGACCGAGTGGGTATTCAATCCTCCACTGGCTCCACATATGGGCGGAAGCTGGGAACGGTTAATTCGAACCGTAAAGAGTAATTTGATGGCCATCTGCACAACGAAGAAACCATCCGACGAAGTTCTCAGAAATACTTTAACCGAAATAGAGAACGTGGTAAACTCCCGACCACTCACACACGTGCCGGCAGACGATGATTCTGCTCCGGCTCTAACTCCGAATCACTTTCTGTTAGGTTCATCTAATGGATCTAAGCCACTGGCCATAAGTAACAACTGCAGTATCGCTCTGAAACAAAACTAGTGCACCTCTCAGATCCTAGCCAACCTATTCTGGAAGCGGTGGGTCACTGATTATCTACCTGAAGTCACACGTCGGTCGAAATGGTTCCAGCAAGTTAAGCCCGTCGCCACTGGGGATATTGTCATCATCGTCGACCCAAAGATGCCACGGAGCTGTTGGCCGAAAGGAAGAGTCATCAGTGCGATTAAGAGTAGAGACGGTCAAGTCCGTTCCGCAACTGTACAGACACTAACCGGAATCTACGAGCGTCCGACTGCCAAGTTGGCGGTACTGGATGTCCAGCGCGTCGAGTCGTAAGCCAACCGGAAGTTAACGTACCCTGGAGGGAGTGTTGGCCTACACTATTAGGCCAGCGCGCTCACCTCCCAACATCTACACACCTTGCCAACCAACAGCATCGCGCCAGAAGCACCCCTGCGGCGGTTCCACGCACTACGACGTTGAACGATATGTCACATCGGGTGAGTAAGAACAAAAACAAAACCGAGACAATACCGAGTTCAAGCGAGAAGAGAATCAAGCCTTTATTATAATTAAAGTGAATTGTTATTCTAGTGAAGTGAGGTTTTATAAACATTGGTGAGCATAGGTGACACAAAATCTATAAAAGAAACTATCCTTAAACTATACTTACGTAATAGGTATCCTAAATTTACTGCTGCCACTGCTGGGCATTATACTGCGGTGTTGTATTGCCATCGTATGCTATCGGTAAGAAAGCAAAACTCGAACATTATGAACTGGAATTACTTAAGCTAACTTTCGATAACCTTAACCTACATTAACTAGGACTGGCCACTAAGTGTACTACGCTATATCCTAGAACTAGGTCCTTATAGGAAGGGAAACTAAACGTAAGTACTTACTATCTAAATGTACACATAGGTTTAAAAATAATTGAGATCGATCAAAAGTATGAAATCAACTTACATCTATACACACACATATATGATCTAACGTACATGAATCAAATTTAAAACTCGAGCAAATGTACATCTAGAACTATCGTTATTAATAATCAATTCATTGTTATTCGATAGGAAAATTATATTCTCCAAGTTGTCAAAATCAACCGGATCGAGCGTTTTATTTCCGGCGAGAATTATAATTTTGGAAAACCCTTTCACGTTGAACTGATTTCAACAAATAAACCCTCTTAAGGATATTTCATTGAAAGCTGGCAACTTTCCTTTTCCGTCGACGCTTTTGACAACCGACAACACGCGAAAGGAGTTGAGGCCCATGACAGCCAATAAAAGTTGTTCGCAGTTTTCCGACGGCTAACGTGAAGAACACCGATAGTTAAACCCGGACACGTGGCTTTCGCGTTAGTTTCGGTTCGTTCGAGTTGTATTTCCTTTATTGACTCAAATATAAACGACTCAGAAAGGAATTGAAAATTTCTTTAAAAATAAAAATTGACAGTAGATAAAAAGGGATAGTTGCAGTGCAGAAATTGGAAATTCCCATGAAAAACTGAAGGGTGAGTCGGAAAATATTGCGAAACCTTATTGATTGGTAAATCAGCTGTTGTTGTCGAAATGAAACTATTTTTTTCCCTTTAGTTCAGTATATGTATTTTTTTTAGCTTTTTTTGGATGGTGATAAATAAAAGCTAAGACAGATAATTGCTTTTGATAAATTTCCCATGGAAGGAAATTGTTTAAGCTTACTTGCAAAAAAATTCTACGCGCTTGCGAGCGGCCTTCTGGCAGTTAACCGGAGCATTCGCCATGGCGGACCAAAACATGCGTGTAGGCATGTTTTTGAGTTCTTTCTTCGTTTTATTTATCAATTCCTCCGCAGTTTTCGCGACAAAATTGTTGGAGTAGATCTTACGCTTCAGGTTGGCCCAGAAATTCTCGATGGGACGCAGCTGGGGAACGTTGGGCGGGTTCTCCGACTTGGGTACCACATCGATATTCAGCCGCTCCATCTCCTCCAACGATCGCTTCGAGTAGTAGGCCGACGCCAGATTCGGCCTGAACACCGCGTCTTCGCCCTTATGCCTGGGACAGACATACAACGTACAGCGTTGTATTCCTTTAGTCTAGTACGTGTTTTTTGGTACTGGATTAAAGTATTTGACAGTTCGTACAACGGTCAGCGTTGTACGTCTGTCATAAGTATTATGGTATTTCTTGATGAACGACGCAACTTCCGGCAGGCATTTCGTACTATAAATTTCCCCGTTTACGGCCAGTCCGGAGCGAAAGAAGGGCGGTTTTGACATCCCCTTCTCGCTGATTGTCAGCCACAGCAGCACCTTCTTGGGGAACTTGGTGTGTTAAATGAACTTCACCTCGGAGCTCACTTCCTTCGTGGGGGAAGTAAAATACGAAGTGCCCTGCCAGTCGTTGCCATCCAGGTTGAGATAGGTCTCGTCGTCCAACACCACCGCCACGTCGCGATTCGCCGGGAAAATCGAGTTGACCATCTTCATTCCCTGCAGCTCCGAAACCAGTGGACGCGACTTTCGCTTCCTGACATGTATGTTCATGTTCGCCAGGTATTTTTTTTCCTGTTTGGCCGGTTGAACCGACCTCCCAGCCATGCGCACGCAGCCACTTTTCCCTCGGCCTTCCTCTCCAGCATCGTTTGGAGCTTTTTGTCGCTCAGCGTCGTCGGCCGTCCGGAACCGGGCTTTCACAAAGTGCCGCACGATGTCCGTTTTCGATGCGGCGGGGTGCCGTTCTTTGAACGCCCACATTTCTGAACGGAGTTGCTTCACTGTTTTTGCCATCACCGTTAGAGTTCGACTGATAGAGCTGTCAAATTTTGTCTGCTGACTCATGAGTTACTATGACTGATGCTGCATGGGTAGTTTCATCAGAGCCTGTACAGTTGTTTCCGGTACGTTTTTCTCAGTTTTTTTTTCACTTCCACTTTTCACTTCAGTCATGTTTATTTAAGTCTACTTGGATGCACATAAAGGGAGCGGCCCATTGGACATAAATTCATGCCTATTTTAAAAATTACATGGAAGTAAAAACTAAAATTGAAAGTTTATATGCAATGACGTAAATCTAAGTTATGATACACAAAATTAGCTTTTCTAAATGCACCCATCGTTCACGTGATTTTAAATGCATTGCTCGGCCTACTTTCAATCATAATTAAGTTAGATTAATTTAGATTCAAAAATCGATTATTAAAAATATAATTTTAACTTTATCCGCCTATGGCACGAGAGGATCATCAACTGGGGAAAAGGTACTTCATTTTTTAGAAATTATAATCATCACAATAATAGATCCCAATGCACTTTAAATGCGCAGTAAAAACTCCATTTCAGACTTCGTGAAGATGCAAAAAAAAAATGCCCGTTCAATTATTTAGACGGCCAGAAAATAAGCATCTTTGTGGGCATGTGTTACGTCTCATGTTGCATCATTCACAACCGAGTGTCGGACAATGATGATAAATTTAGCTTATTTTTTTGTTTTTTTTTCCGCACACGTCTCACAAATAATAATGAATTTTACCAAACGCGTAAATTTCCCCCTTGTTCAATTGCAATCCAGAGCAAGTGTAAACAAAGAAATTGTTTGCAATCTTTCATACAACAGACCTGATTTCAGCGATATCAGGTTTACATTTAAATGAAATATTCCATGAATTTGTGTCAGATCTAGCATACCCTTTTTATGCATTAGATAAGGCAGAAAATTAAATGTTTGTTTCAAACTATGTTGCAACGCACACAGAAAAAAATAATTAATTTTAACAGGCGTGTAAAATTTCCCTTCGTTTAATTGTAAGCCAGAGAAAGTGTTAACAAAGAAATTGTTTGCAATCTCTTATACGCCATACAACAATGTTGGCAATCTTCCATTTTCTTTCAGGAGTTATCTGACTTAAATTTACATGAAATATCTCATTAACTTCTGCCAAATCTAGCATTCCCTTTATGTGCATTAGATAACGCAGAAAATTAAATGTTTCTTTCAAACTGTGCAGGTTCTGTTCTAATGAGACGTTGGGTTAGCATAAGTCAGTAAGTAGTATAGTAAGTACGTTCTATGAAAATTGGGAAACTCTATTGTACACTCTTCAGGAAGGTTTAAATGATGATACGGCCTCGAGTTGAAGGCCCTTCTCCAGCGTCTCAACCAGTAGTTGGCAACGGATTAGGGGAGGATGTGCACCGTTTAAGCAACATCGTGAATTACTAGGGTATGGAAGCTGAAATTTAGGAAGAATCTATTGACTATGGTACATTACGATGATTTCGTTGTACACAGATAAAAAGAAACATTAAATTTTCTGCGTTATCTAATGCACATAAAGGGAATGCTAGATTTGGCAGAAAATAATGGGATATTTCATGTAAACTCAAGCCAGATAACGCCTGAATCTAGCCAGTTGTATGGAAGACTTCAAACATTGTTGTATGGCGCATGAAAGATTGCAAACAATTTTGTTGTTTACGCCTCCTTTGGCTTAGCATTAAACGAGGGGAAATTTTACACCGCTTGTTAAAATTAATTATTTTTTTCTGTGTAAAATGGTTAAATTAAAAGATGATTTTTCATGATTTTAAACTTTAAGGGAAAGTTAAAGGAAGGGAATGGGTGTGGTCTAGGGTTTTTAGATGTGTATTGATTGAAAGGATATGTTGTATTGGTTGGGGGATATGGAATGATTAATGGAAGTGGAGTTATGGAATTTTTTGGGGTGGGAGGAATATGTGGGGGAAAGATAAACTATTTATACCTTGTGATCAAAAAGTTCCGGTAATTTGAAAAAAAAAAACGCATTTATTTCAATTTTTAATTGATATCTTTATTATCGCCTTCAAAGTACTCGCCATTAGAGGCAACACACATATGCCAGCGCTTTATCCAATCATCCATACATTTTTTATAGGCCGATGAATGTATGGTTTTCAGTTCTTCCAGCGAATTCTTTTTTATCGCATCAATCGATTCAAAACGCCTACCTCTGAGCGGAATTTTCAGTTTTGGGAAGAGAAAGAAGTCGCACGGGGCAAGGTCTGGTGAATATGGTGCTTGTTTGATGGTATTGGTGGAGTTCTTGGCCAAAAATTCACAAATAGTGAGCGCGGTGTGTGATGGAGCGTTATCGTGGTGTAAAATCCACGAATTATTGCGCCACAATTCTGGCCTCTTCTTTCGAATTGCCTCACGCAAACGTCTCATAACTTGTAAATAATACTCTTTGTTAACCGTTCGACCTTCTGGAAGGAATTCAGAATGGACGACACCGCGAAAATCAAAGAAAACGGTCAGTAAAACTTTAATTTTGGAGCGACTTTGTCGTGATTTTTTTGGTTTCGGCTCATCTTCGGCGCGCCATTCGGACGATTGTTGACTTGTGAGCATATCAAATTCATATACCCACGTTTCATCACCAGTTATGATGCGTTCCATGAATGTGGGATCGCTATCTGCGTTCGCAATCATCTGTTTAGCGACCTCAACTCGATGCTGTTTTTGCAAAAAATTCAGCTCTTTTGGAACAAGTCGTGCTTCAATGCGTTTCATGCCCAGAATTTCCGTCAAAATGTGTTCGGTCGATCCAAATGAGATATCAAGGAGTGCAGCTATCTCCCGAATGCTAATTGAGCGGTTTTCCATAACTAAATTCTTCACGGAAGCGATGTTTTCATCGGTAGTTGAGGTCGATGGTCGTCCAGAACGCGGCATGTCACTCACGCTTTCACGGCCTTCTTTAAAGTCTTTGTGCCAAACAAATGTACGATTTTGTGACATAGAGTCCTCACCAAAGGCTTTTTGCAACATTCTGAGTGTTTCCGCTGCAGAAAATCCGTTTGCAACACAAAATTTCACACAAACGCGTTGTTCCAATTTTTTATCCATGGTAAAAATCGCCGAGCGTCTATTTTTCGACTAACAAAAGCAGTTGTCAAAACAAAACTAATGGATAATTTGCTCTCACACTTTGACAGAATATCAGAACTAGTGTTGCCATCTTACACTAAAAAGATTTTACCGAAAAAATAAAGGCGGCCTTTTTAAATTGAAAATTACCGGAACTTTTTGATCACAAGGTAACAGTACTAATTGAAATGTGCATAGAATGTTACTTCGGAATATCATGTTCGAGGATCAAAACGTTGTCGGTGATAGGGAGTTTCTTGATACTTGCCGGAAACCAACATTCTTAAACAATTTTAAAAACGGAGGGGTGATTTGTTTACAAAAATTATTTTTTTTTTATTGTATAAAATTTAAATTGGGTCAAAAAAAAAATTGGAAAAAAAAATGGAGAAAAGCGAAAAATTATAAATAAATAAAGGAAATTGGGGTGGGTCGGTGTTTATTTTTTGGGGGAAATTGAACACAATGCAGGCAGGCAGGCAACGAAGAGAAAACTTAAATTGTTTTAGCCACCGCTGGCTGCCAATTAGCAAAAACTTGGAAAGCAATGTTAAATAAATTCCAATCAAACAACAAACTCTCTCAAAATTGAATTAGTCGTCCTGAAAAGGGCAGATTTGAAATGGTCCGCTTTTGAATTAAAACCCTCTCGATTTTTTTTTGAAGAAGCAGGTTATTTCAGCCGCTGCACGTTGCGCCTTACCAAAAGATGGCTACCAACAAGATCACACACAAGCACCTTATTTCGTTTCCTCTTGGTTGCGCCCTCCGGCTGGCAACCGACTGCCTAGTACACCACTGCATAATTAATGGCTGCCTAGCAACGGTTGCCACCGCCAGCCGCCAAATCCAACGTTGACGCCTTGCCGCTCCGCACTGCCGAATGAGACTAGTGCAACCTCCGGTACTTCCATACTGGCTTGTTGCTCCGCAGAGCTCCAGTACTGCAACACGTATGAGAAAATTTGCGAAGGTGTACCCCTTTTGTATCGTTCACTGCTGCATATGAGACCTCCCTTGCTCACATTTGAAATCTGTGATCGGAAAGTACTGTGCATTTAGTAAATTTAGCCTGAAAACAAGATTATTAGACATCACCTTTCATTTTAGTTATTTTCAATAGTTTAAAATTGTTAACGAATAGTTGAATTGACAATGGTCAACCGATTGTTGTAACTATCTTGTTAATCTATCGAGCATTTATGAAGTTATAAGCGTTTAATTTGTAACGATATTTCGTGACTCTCGGTCATTTTTAGATTTTCAATTGACACCCTACCCTTGCCGTAAGACGTAGTCTACGTCAAAAATGGGTAGTGAGTATACATTATTTTGATCTTACTTATCTTATCTTGCAGTATCCATTTTTTTGACAGCTTCATATATCAGAAAATGGGTATATTTTTATCCATTAATGGGTACGGGCTGGTAACAGTGTTGGGAAGTTCTTCACTTTTTAGTTTTCAATCCATATAGTTTCTTAGCACTTTGTTGCGAAACATCGAGTTAGTTGGCCAAGTCCTGCGTCGGGGTCGGTGGAGGGTTGGGATGGAAGGTAGCTCATCACATCTTCCGGTCCTCATCTAAGTATCTTGCTATGAGGTACCAGGTGGGTCTCCACCGATTGCCTGTCGATTTGTCAATTTTGGTAGACTTCTGCATTGAGTTATCTCAAATTATAATACTCCACCCACTATATCACAAAACATTGCGATTGGTTAAGCGGATTGGAGATAATGAAATCATTGGGTATAGGACCAAGTCCCCCCGGGTTAAGCCAAAAACATGAGTTTGGAAATCAACTGAAGCATAAAGTTTCCAGAAGGTGCGAAATGCTTCTAGGGACGCAATTTTCGCCAAATCCTTCAATAGTAATTTATGATATAGATTGCTCTTTAGGACGTTCAACTTGCTGGTTGCAAATATTAGCTGCGCTAGTAAAATAGTTTCTAGAATGAAGTTGTACAAATTACAAGTTTACGAGAAACAAAGAGTCTGCATCGAGCATCGGATGTGAACGGTTTTGTCGATGATTTGTTGCGCTCTATTTTGCTATCAGGCATATCGCGTTATCTATGGTCTCAGTTATATATTGTTCGGCGGCGCGAGTGATCGAGTAGCACAGAAAAAGAAAACAATAAAGCTGCTTCCCGATAAGATGTGGTGTTTTGTCGGGTGTGGTGGGCCGATGGTGGGGGTCATAATTAATTGTAATCCATATTATTCGCTCGCCATACTCGCCGGACCACCTTGTCTTGGATCAAGCAAACCACTGTTGGTATAAATCGATCCTAAATCTCAAGAGTTAGCACTAATTACTTTGCTTTCCTAATGAAAAACCACCATCGCACTTTGTGAGTCAATGGCATCCTTACTGTTAGTTTATTTAAATCGGTCCAAATCGACTTTCCAGCATGATTAAAAATTACTTTGTTTTCCTAATGAAAAACTATAAGGTACAGCCCAATGGGGTTGTGCGCAAAGGTGACGTAGGACTACGCAGAAATGTGGAATCTAGATCGCTTGATTGTTCTAATTCCCATACACTAAACGTTCGCAGTACAACCTTAATTTGCAGTTCGGCTCGAATTATCCGTTCTTGAATTTCGTTTGTTGGTTGTTCAACGCGCTTTGTCATTTACTCCGGTACGCGGCATTTAAAGCAATGCTATGTTCAGCCGTGTGGTAGAGTTAATCTGGAACAATAAAATGGTTAAAAAACGAAAGGGTGAGTTATGTCAGTGACATAACTGCAAAGTTGACGTAGGACTGCTTGTTGATGTGAAGAAATTGATGTCACGAATTAATAAATTTCTACTATATTTTATTCAATCTAAAGAACCATGAAACCCTATGCTATTGGTGTGTTGCTCCGGTTCTTCTTCCGCTATTGGTTCTCCACGAAAATTTATAGAAACTGCAGTTTGGCTCAAATTTACTGTTAATGATATTTTGTTTGTTAAATCAGCGTCAACATTAGATTAAGGTGAATCTGCTTTTGTAAACAAAGGCTGTCGTAGTCATTTTATCTTGAACAAAAGGTCACAAATACAAATTAAGCACTCTTTAAGGAAGATCAGCTTTATTTCTATCCGCTGATATATTCAATTCGAAGGAATTGTATTCAACTTCCGATAAATTAGCAGACAAAGTCTTTGTTTACAAAAGCAGATTCGCCCTAATTAAATGTTGGCGCTGAAATGTCCAACGTGCTTGTAAGTGTGACATGGCTTCTGTGTTTACGGAGGGAACATGGTTCGTGATTGAAATGTTCTTCTCAGTCTTCTTGGGCTGCAGGACAGCTTGAGTGTTTGGCGGCACGTGATACTACGATAAAAATAGGCGTTTGCACCGTCTTCAACTCGAGATTATACAGACTGAAGATTGAACATACAAAGTTGAAAAGGTGGCAAAAAATGCAATTGCAGTTTTGCAATCATATCTTGAGAAATCCATCTGATTCAGAAAAGGCAATTTTGCCCATTTTGATCCACAAAGCGTTTTATGGTACAAATCAAGCCATGCAAGTGTCTGCAAGCGACTGGCAAACAAAAATAGCTCGAAACAAATTTATTGCTGTAGGATCCTTATTCAATCATCAACATATCAATATACAATATGGATGAGTCGATATCACAAAATGCCGCAACGCTATTGGCCACTGTTGTATTGCCGCCGTCAAGTGTTCTATGTTTGTTCTCACTGATCATAGACAAAGCGTTTTATGAAATAAACAATGCCATGCAAGTTTGTTAGCGACAGGTTGTACATAGATTGATGGAAAATATGTCCATTTGCTTTATTGCTGCACGCTGACTTCCTCGCCAAACGAACTAACTGTGGGGTTACTATTTCCTCTTTCTTAGTTTGTCAAAGTACTTTAATGGTTACCATCAAGGGCCGCTGCGCTGACGGACACGGTTCGAATCCCGATTTCTTCTTTGGCTCATTTTATTTTTACGAGCCATTGGAATTTCGGACACTCATCTCTTACTCATCAACTAAAATATCACTGCGCACAACCTCATGCACACGTTCAATTTTAATGTTAGATTTTTCATCCAAGTTACGATCAATTGCAAGAATGGAACAAAATCAAGCGAGATTGTATTACAATCTTACTTTCTTAGTTTGGGTGTAGAGCGAATTACGCAAAACTTAACCTAACACCAAGTAGACCAGTTTGGACATTTTCGTTTTGCAAAAAGTTCCACTGGCTGGAGCAGGAATCGAACCCCCAACTTCATGACAACCGCCTGAACGACAGGCGACGCCGCTAATCATTTGACCACGAAGATGATGTGGGCGATTGATTTGGCCATTTTCTCCCAGACGCGGCAGTTTAAGCAACGCCATGTTGAGCCGGTGCGTGGTAATGAAAATTCGATGAGCTCAGGAGAAATTTCAATCAAACATACTCTTTAGTTGGCAAATTAATTTGTTCGTCCTGAAAAGAACGGATTTTAGTTGTTTACGGAGGGAACATGTTTCGTGATTTTCTCGGTTTTCTTGGACTGCAGGACGGCCTGAGTGTTTGGCAGCTCGTAATACTACGATAAAAATTGACATTTGCAACGTCTTCCACTCGAGATTGTACAAACTGAACATTGAACAAAGAACGAATTACAACGAAAAACTTAATCTAACACCAAGTGGACCAGTTTGGACATTTTCGTTTTGCAAAAATATCTACAGGCTGGAGCGAGAATCGAACCCTCACTTCATGGCAATGAACGACGGGTGACGCCGCTAACCACTTGACCGCGAAGATGATGTGGGCGATTGAATTGGCCATTTTCTCTGGGATGCGGCTTTTTGAACGCCACATTGAGCCGGTTCGTGGAACTGAAAATTTCAATGAGCTCAAGATAAATTTCTATTAAACATACTCTTTAGTTGGCAACTTGATTTGATCGTCCTGAAAAGGACGGATTTTAGTTGATAACATGGTTCGCGATTGAAATTTTCTTCAGTCTTCTTGGGCTGCAGGACACCACTCTGTGAAATGGTCACACCGGGGAAAAGTTTGTTCGGCTCGTCGGGTGGTTTTTTTGTTATGGGGGGGGGTTTTTTTCTACGGGCGTGGCACGCAAGGTGTGGGCGGATGCACAGCGACAACTGATGATTGGTCGGTCGTCCCCTCATGTTTGATATTCGTTGACACGGTAACTGTGGCAGTATTAACCAATCAGAGCGTGGCATAAATATGATGTCATTTTCGACCAATAGCGTTGTGCATTTAAACATTTTTCTCTAAAGTACTTTTTAATTAGTTTAAACAAATGTAATGAATGTAGTTATCAACCGGGATCCAGCTTTGATGTTCTACCTTTGGAATGAAATACTTATCGTAAAATTTCTGTGGGCCAGAGAGGAGATATAATCGTTTAAAGTCTCCAAACCCGCGTAACGCATGCGATTTCAGAAATTTTAGAAGATAGGGGCGCATACAGGAATAGAAAAGAAAGACGTAAGTCCTACGTCAAAAAATCCATATTTTATATGGTACTTACCAAGAATCAGGTTAAAGATGAAAATTAAACAAATTCAACTGCATTTCGACTGCAGTTTCATATTATAATGCTCAAGAATGTCAATATAGATAACACAAACAAACGATTTGTCGAAAAGCTGGATAGGGATGTGTAAGTGCATTCGAAGTAAGCAAGAATATGCAAGGTAGGAATGGGCGATGTCGATGCGATTTTTACAGAATCGATATTTTTACCTCGATAAATCGATTTTTTTCATCTGATCTTTTCTGTTCGATATTTGACAACATCGATTCTTTTATAGATGAAATCGATGTTTAATTAATTTGTATTTTTCCACATTACAGAGTGCAAGAAGTTGATCGATATCGATCTATCTTTTCAGAGGAGAATATATAATCGTCCAACGCTTGTTTTTATTATTTTGACAGCTTTCGCTGTACCGCAGGGCCCAACATGATTGTACGCCTTCCTCGTTTTAGGCTTTTTGACGTTTGATTACCTTTCCCGTTTTGGTCGATGCAGAAAAATGATGGTTTGTTTTCCTCCAAATGATTTTCCTTCTTACTTGCATTCCTTTGATTTAAATGTCACTGTAGTGAGCGTGCGTTAAACGTCACTAAGCCTAATACTAGTTGGCATTGACGGCACAGTTTTTTCACTCACAGACTGACAGTTGTTCATGGCATTTTTCGTTGCAGCGAAAAAAAATGAGAAAATCCGTCGTGCTTCATGCACAGGATAATATTTGGTTATGAGATTTTCTTGCAGGAGTCAAGGTGGATTGGTTCATACATTCTGTAGTTGTTGTTATGTTTCTATATAGTCGTGAACTGAACTTGCGAAAACTTGTCAACACATGCGAAAGTTTAATTACGGAATGGGATAACTGTGTTGAGAACTGTCGTAAATAATCAAAATACCAAGAATCAAATAAATAATGTGGTTTCAATTTAGTTTTTCAGCTATATTTAAGTGGATGTCATCTTCAAACTTGTCTCATGTTTACTTTTGTTAAATTTCTTTTCTTATGCTAGTTTCTTGATTCTTTTGTTCTGGCATTGACAGGCCATTCAATAAGTTCGTAGGTTAATCTGAAAAAAAAATTGTGGCTGTGTACTGGAAATTAGTTTTCCTCGAGTATAACGGGCTTTAATTTTCCTATCGGAGGAGTTTGCTCATTTACACTTTCGGTCCGCTTCCTAGCATCTTGCTATGAAGTACCTGGTGGGCAGTCAACCACCGATTACCTGTCGATCTGCCAAATTTTGGTAAACCGACTGCATAGAATTATCTCAAATTGTAATATTCCGCCCACTATATCACAAAATATTGCGAGTAGTTCAACGGGTTGGCTAAAAGGAAAGCATTGGGTATAAGACCAAGTCTCCCCCGGTTGGTACCAAAATGATGAGCGTAGGAATGAAAATAATGAGCGTAGGAATCAATAGAATCAATATCAGTTACTAATGATATGATGGGCCACGAATCGGAAGGGCGACCCAACTTGTCTTATCACTATTTGCAGAATATCCACCGAAAAGAGCCTGCTTAACATGCCTAACTATTACCAGAACGAGGAATATTCCATTATTTACCACCAGTTTTTAGAATGCAAATATTATTATAAAAAATCGATTTTTTCCGAATCGACTATTTACTTTCGATATTATCGTGAATCGATTTCTTAGATTTAAAAAAATCGATGTGGCAGCATCGATTTTATTTTCCAAAATGCCCATTCCTAATGCAAGGTACGGTCAAATAGCTAAACGAGATGCTTCGGTTGAAAATATTATAAATGCGTGATACCGAAAGTAAGAGACCCGACGAAGAATGTATGCTCGTGAGAACTATAGAGTGAATTAAAAATGTATGTGTTGATAAACGGACCGTAATGAAGGGTTGAAATGTTGGGGTGGGGAGGGGTGTGTGTGAGATGTGTGGAAATGCATGTTAGTGTAAGTAAATAGTGAAAAAAAAAAGATAATCCTGATCAATGACGGTTGACGGTGACGGTTTAGTTTAGTGATCGTGAGTTGTGTGTTGAGCGGAAATTAGTGTTAGTGTAACAGTGGTGATTCCTGGTGTAGACTGAGAGTATCTGTATGAAAAAGTGGAGAATAGCAGGGATTCACTCGACGAACTTTGTGGCACACGGACGTGCATTTAATTATTAAGTATTACGGTTTAAATCGACAAAATGGCGCTCCAGCCGAAAATCAAAAATCGCGCGATAATGGAAATTTCCAACAGCACAAGAGAAAAATTCAACCAAACAAACTCTCTAATTGGCAAACTGATTTGGTCGTCCTGAAAAGGATGGATTTAATTGACGGGGGGAGAAACATGGTTCGCGATTGAACTTGGGCTTTCTTCTTGGCCTTCTTGGCTCAGCTCCTCGTCATTGCGGGTGGCCATCTGCAGGTGACGTGGGATGATTCTTGTCTCGTTGTCACGGGCGGCTTTTTCCCGCTAACTCGTAGGCTTTAGCAGCCATGTTTCTCGCAGCGAGGTTGACGGGAACATCGGCACCAACAGCCAACTGCATCAATGCCTCTCTGGGCAACGACTGCTCGCCAGAGTACACAGGGTGCTTGCTACCGCAAATGCGTTCCCACAGCAGATCTCAATCTGCACAGCGCCACGACTGCCGAATAACTAAATCAATACGCGAAGGTGTACCCCTTATATAACATTCATGGCTGCCTAGGGGACGTTCCTTACTTAAATATGAAGTCCGTGCTAGGATTATACTGTGCATTTGACATCACCTTTTATTAACGTTTTTTTCAATAGCTTAATCTTAAAAATCAATCAATTTCAATATTAAAACTGATGCGTAGATATAATCCAGATAGATTGGTGCAAAGATTTTGAAAATCGATCATGAAATGAATTAGTTGTTAACGTTCAAAACCTAAGCATATTTCTTGACGCTCCCAATAATCCTACTCGCAACGTGTACCCCTGTATTGAAATCGGTACTTATATCTAAATGTTTCACTAAACAGCTTATCGTTTACCAAAACGAACCCTGCTGCCACCCAACCCTGCTATCTTTCCCAGTGATTCCTCGTGGAAGTACAGAGGTGTTCTCGGCTTCCAATAACGAGTATCACGTCAACATATTCCTATTCTTTCCTTATTTGACTTGCATGCGGGCGGGCCGGCGCTGGTTTTGCCTTTGATTGAGTTCACCAGTTTTTACACATTGAGGATGTATGTTAGTCCCAAGCATCATCTGTTGATTTTCTGTGTAGTTACAGCTGATCTGGCAAAAACGGAGTAGCAACCTCGGGCGGCCAATCATGCTCATACTCATGCTCAGTTAGGCACCTTTCTTACCTTGAAGACATTGACGCTTCATTGTCTGCTGGATGAACCAGACGGAACCTTCTTGGTCACGTCTCGAATCCAATGGTTCGGTTTGCGCTTGAAGTAATCCCTGACCTTCCTTGTGTTCACGGGGTCCGTCTTTTTCGCTCTTCTTCCGCTGCCAACTCACCACTGGGTCGTCTGGTCCCTTTGAACGATTTTACCCCACGGGACACGGTCGAATTGTCGATTTCCAACTGTTTCACGATCCATCTGTGGGGCTGGCCTGTATTTTCTACGACCGCACCCAGAAGTTTTTGTCGAGACACTTCTTGTTAGAGCACCCGTACCGGTGCGGTACTAAACCTATTTTAGCAGCGCAACACCATTACTTAACACCACACCGGTCGCTGCTAAATGCGGTATCAAAATAGCAGCGAGGCTCTCGGGAAGCGTCGGGTGCTCAAATATAGCAGCGCGATAGCAGCGCAGGAGACGGTTGCTATTTGGTTAAAAGGGCCAGTTAGGGGTTTGTTACTGTTTGTTATTATATCAGAAAAATATACATTTAAGTAAATTTATTGCAATCCATCTCTTCTTTAAATTACACCTTGACCTTTTATGTCATATAATATGAAGAATTTCTTCTATCCAATAATATATTCTGATGATGGGGTAAGGTTTTGTAAGGCTCAATGTGAATGCTCAATAACAGATCAAATTCCTCTTATTAGACTACATAACAATATTATTTTTATTAATTTTTGTGAGCATGACTAATAATTCTTTAGTATTTGTATATTCATTATCAATATTAAGTATCTAATCCTAGTTTATGGTATAAAGTTTTGAGTTTGAATATTTTTTTTCAAATTGTAAACAAATTTAAAAATTCAACCTTATAAGTTTATAATTATGTAAATTAATTTAAAAAAAATTTTAGGACAAAGACATTTTTTTGCATAATTGGTTTAACAATTTTAAATTGGTAACTAATTGCCGTCTCGAATGAACTAAAACGTCTACAGCAGACGTACAGTTTAAAGAGACGTTAATATAATGAATCACGGTAACTAATACAAATTTCACCTGTACTTCATATTTTTAATTATACAAAATACCATAATACTTATCACTGCAAATAAATCAAAACATTGATTAATGTTTAATAAATTAATTCACACAAATATTTACCCGTAAAATAATATAAAAATAAAAATGGTAACGAATATAAAATAATTTATTTTGAATTCCTCAAAAATTTTGAGTGATTAACTTAATTTAATTTAATTTTGTACCAAATACGAAAAAAGAAATTTGTTTCACTAACTATAATTAAAAATAAAAATTTGAATAAATCATATTAAGAAGAAATCTTTCATTATTCTTAAACAAATTATTACCTTAAATTTTAAATTAATTGGTTTAAAAAATATAAACAACTAACCTTATTAATTAAATTTTCATTAATGCTGTTGGTAATTTCACACAAGTTTATATATTTAGAAATGATAATTTAATAAATAAAACTTCCTCATATATATATATATATATATCAAACATTATCTTTAAATTTATATGTTGAAATTGACAAATTTTAAAAGTTGGGATTGTAAAATTGATTCGTGTATTAATTCAATCTTATTCAATAAATAAATAAAATAATTATTATTGCAAAACAAAATTCAAATGAATTATTTTGAATGGTTATCTTTCCTTAATTCAAAATATAATGAGTTCGTTAATTTAAGCTCCAATTCCAATTTCAAAATTTCAGAACTAATCAAAACTTATGAAAAGTAAACAAAATCAATTTGAATTGAATTATTATACTTGTTTATATAATTTACAAACACATGAAAAATACGTTTAAATTATTCAATCGTTGTTTACTTTTTAATGAAATAAATTAGCTTCTTAATTTTAGTTTAATATTTTCGTTTAAATAATGCAATTGTTAATTTTATTATAAATTTAGCGTTTTTTTTTTTTTCATTAGAGTGAATCTAACATTGAGTGACTCTCTTTGATTACTTTCTCTTTCATTCATATTCCCATCACCTTTACGGTTTTCATTCTACTATTTGTAGAGTATGCTAGTCAGCACTGTTGTGTATCGATCTGTACTAAAGAATCCCTCGAAAGTTTCATAATAGCGCTGTAACAAATGAAAGAGAGCGAGACCGGAGAGAATCTCTCAATGTTAGATAACCGTAGATATATAATAAGCATTAAAAGTAATGCAAATATTTTTCAAAAAATCTAACATAATTTTCGCAAAATTACTGTTACAATATTTGGTTTTGTATGATAAATTGTAATGAAAAATAATAATTAAAATAAATAATTTTAAATTTCATCTTCTCCACACAAACCCATTCTTATCTTTTCCGGGAAACATGGACTGTGCCTGGGTCAATATTCGGCTCATGAAGTCCAAATCATCGTTGCTGGAAGCGAAAAACTGTCCATTTCCAATTTAAAAGCTTAGCTAAATGTTTCAAAACGTACTGCCATTTGTTCTTGTTGTTTTCAGTTAATTTTAGCTGGTACTTATTTGGATGTCTCCGGTGTGGAGAACAGTAACTAAGAATGATTACTGTGATAGCAACGATCGGTGTGGTGATGGGTGACTAAGTTAAAATGAGAGCGCTGTGCGCTGCTAAAATAGCAGCGCAAATGACAACGACCGGTACGGTTGCTCTTAGGAAGCTATTTCAATAACCACTTTACAGATTGTGACGATTCTATAGAATATATATGTAAACATTACACTTTTAACTAATTTACCCAAAATTTCATCAATTTTTACCCATGCAATAAAAAGTTATACACAAAAAAAAGTGTTGCATTGTTTTTGAGTACAATCTTTACTAGTACGCTCGTAATTTTGTTTTATATTCTTTTATGGAAATCTTTGGTTTTCTCATAAAAAAAATTCGAAAATTGTTAAATTTTTTTTGCAATTCAGATTTTTTTACTGCTCGAAAATCATCAAAATAATGGAAAGTTTCACTCGATATATGTGCATTTTACTTTTTCTACAGACATTTTTGATTTCTGCCACCCCTGTCTATCTATTGGCAATATAATTTTGTTTTATGGACATTTTGCCTTTTATTATGGCTCGTTTATTTATATGCCTCTCTTTTATTACACACTAGAGAATTCATTCCAGATCACGTTTGCCTCCTTGCCAATCGAGTTGGGACAGTATTTCCCAGCACAGTCGAGCCAGACAGACACACCTTACTTGTCTTTCTTAGAACACCCTGGTAGAACATTAAACTAAACCTATTAGGCACAAGTTTCTCGGTTACGATGACAATGCTTGTCGAAGTGTCACCCGCTTTGGCATCAAGTTTTTTTGGCAGCTTTTGCCGCACGTGTGTAATGCACAATTGTGTTGGCAGCGAACGTTCATTTAAGCATCTTACCGAGAAGGCGAGAAGCATGTTGTCGGGTTTGTAAATACCTTCTGGGTAACTTTTTGGGTGCCTGCGAAACTATATGCTTCTGCAAATCACTGATGAAATGTGTCACTGACGTGCAGCTGCTGTTTCGTGTGTTTTTTTTTTCATTTCATAGCATTTTAGTGACAAAGGGAATCTAGTTAGCAATTTGAAATAGAACATTGTTAATAAATTGAGAAGGAGAGAATTCCTTAGGAGTATTTTAAGGTGCTTTGAAATAGAATTATGTCGCACCATTTCATTTTGGTGGTGATAGCTATCAGAAGCTATAAGAATCACCTTTCTAGTACAGTTTGCGCCTAGACTTGCATCTTTCCATAAAGAGATCATTGCAAAACCATACTCTCGTCATGAACTAAGTCTATTAGAAAACCATTGTCAACCTTTGTTTGGGTTGACCTCAAATTGGATCCGTAATTTCTCCTCCTTTCGCTTCGTTTGAATGTTGCTTGAAAACAATTATCCTTGCAAAAAAACAATTACAGATACTTCAGCCATAAATTGGCCATTTTATGAAGTACTGCATAATTAGGTTGTCAGCATTTTAAATATGCGATATAATAAATCGACTGTTTTACAGATCGTAAATTACATTCCTTAAATCCATTCCGAAATTACAGCAACTTCATTTCAAACTGTCAATTTCAAAATATATCACCCCATAATCTCCACTAATTACCTTCCCAGACGAGTACATCGAAGAAGCCAGCCCCATTCCCGAAATCCCTCCTGCCATAAGCACGCAACGTTACAAATTCGTTCGCTTTCCACATTTATTGAACTGCCCAATAATTCACCACACATAAAAAGTTCAATTTGTGCTTCTTGCTCTCAGCAACGTGCTGTTAACACTTTCATTTGTGCTCTGCTTTGCCGATGTATCGATGCTGGCAACTGCACAAATAAGAGTACATGCATTTCCACCGAACATCCCATTTCGACTGCCGCAAACGATCTGATATTGGTGTCGAACTTGTGGCCACTAGCACCCCCCACTTCCAGGTTTCCTCCAGCCAATCAAACAGTGCTCCATTATCACGCTGGGATTCCAAGTGAACCATTGCACACTGGGGTAGCACAGTCCAAAATGTGAAGAATCGCTGAAATTACGACATAGAGAGTAAAGCTTCAAGAGAACACGTTTCTCCAAACTTCACGCCTGTTGCCATTTCTCGAAACGACAACTTTTCGGAAAACCATTTGTGCAGAATTAATCTGCGAGTTGATAAGCTTGCGAGTCCGAAATTTGTCACTTTTTTTTTCGATTTTTCAGGTGTGTTGCCAAAGTAAACAATGTTTTACACACTGAGCGGAAATTCACAAGTTTTAACCCTTAATCGGTGATAAGCAGGTGTCGACTTTCGTTAATGAACAGTCCTTAATGCTAAAACGTTTATTCTAATGCGTTAATTGAGATACGACTCAAGATTGTCATACAGCACAAAGGGGGAGGGGGGGTGAGTGTGGGTGGGGTCATGGTGCTCCCAGCTTATATGTCGTCAAGGTTCAAAATAAACATTGTTTCAATAAAAATTCACTCAGAAAAGAATACCTTGTATTTTCAATTTTTTAACACATTTTTAAAGTGTATTCAAACTATCGATATAAAAGCGGAAAGTGAACTATCCAGTATAATAAGAAGAATTTTTCTTTATCGATCACTTAGTTTTACAGTTGTTCAACTTTTTATTCAATTACGTAAGCACTGTATTCAAATTCGTTTATTCACTTAGCTAATTAATTCGCTTTATTCATTACAACTACTTAAATTTTTACTACACTCTTACTCTAAATTCAGTTTCTTGATTTTACAAATTTGTTTCTTGGTTCACTTTTCTTCAGCACAATTGATTCTTCTGTGAACGTAGGGAGATACTTTAAGAGATCGATTCACATCCGGTTTCCCTTTTATATGCATTTGGTTTCATGGGCGGGCGGAAATTGAAATCCACTACACTGAACCCAAACATCCTCCTTTTATCGAATGAATCTTCCGTCGGTTGATATCAAAACATTGAAATCGCATTTTCGAATGATAAATGCAGGCGGAGGACGATTTTCTAGAAACCAGATGATTATCCTTCTAATGAAAAGTGTCGTCGTTCGCGGGTATTGTGGGGGAAGATAGTGTGTATTGTTTAGCAACCGTGTAAAGTTAGAGGTCATAAGCGAGTTTATTATTCTTATTGATTCTGTTTTCTGCAACCAAGTGCAAATATATAGAACTAGATTTTAAAGAAAAATACCACAACCGTGCCAAAGTGAATTTTGATTCGGTGTGCAGGCTTAGTTTGTAAATTATCGGTGCAAGAAGAGTGTATTAGACACAGATATCATGTTACTACCGGAAGGTTTCCGACACGTCGGCGACGGCCGGGTTGATGTGGACGAGTGCCGACGGCAGCAGCTGCGGGTCCAGCAGGACTTGGCCATCTAGGACATCGAGGAGAGCTGGTTTGCAAAGCAACAAATAATTTATATCTACCATATCTTGAAGACAATATCTAATATCCTGTTTTATTTCATTTTGTCTATTTTGTTTTGTTTTGTTTTTCGTTATGTTTGTCTATTTTCAGGCACATTTGAGCGATCTGTTGCTTTTGGCGGATGGTGTAGGTATGTACTTTCAGCGTATCGTTAACCAAAACGACCCCTGCTGCTAACCCTTCCCCAACTATCCAACATCCCAGTGATTTCTCGTGGAAGTGCAGAGGATTTCTCGGCTTCCTCCAAAGCGAGTATCATGTCATCACGTTCCTTCCCATTCCCTACTTGACCAGCATTCGGGCACGGCCGGCGCCGGTATTGCTTCATAATGGGTCACCAGTTTTTAAACATTGAAGATGTATGTTAGTCCCAAACATCATCTGTTGGTTCTTTGTGCAAATACAGCTGATCTGGCAATAACGGAATTGCATCCGTGGGCGGTCAATCATGCTCATGCTCATGCTCATGCTCACCAGATGATTATCCTTCTAATGTTGAACAAATAATAATACGCGAAGTGAATTGACCTCCCATTCAAATTTGAACGCACGCTGTATGAAAAATCGTCATCCCAAAGTGGAATGCGTATTGCATTGGAAAAGCCCTATAATGCAAATCATTTGAAATGAGGATGACAAACATTCCATTTTACATCATTCGGTTAAAACCTACCAATCGCTATCAGAACTGGTACCACTATGAATAAAGGGTCAAAATACGCTCACCTAGAACGGAGTTATGAATTAATATTTACTGACTCTTTCAAATTTGTACTCCCGTAGAAATCTTTGCTCGACGGTTGAGGGAGTAAAATGTGAAACAATTTAATGCCATTGATTGTTTTCAAATCATTCATAAATCAAGAACACAAAATTATTGAACACCCTGTAGGTGAAAAAAAAATCCGCAGTAGAAACGACCATTTCGAGGGTTAAATTAAACGCAAACACCAACAATTTTCACCTGATTACAAATGCGTTTGATTTTACCATGCCTGCGATTAAATAAACTATGGTGGGGTTAATATCAACATGAGGTCCGTCAAATATATCACAAATGTAGAAGGCTGTGCCATAAACGTAGTAAATTTGACTGAAAATCCATAGAAGTTTTGAGAATTGCCATAGTCGGCTAAAATGATCGTTTTTACTGCAAGATTTTTTTCTGTGTAGATATCGCTTTAGACGTAATACTGGATAATGAATTTTCCGAGCACTTGGAACTGCTCGAGCTTGCTTTGGCACTTAGAGCACCGGCCATGCCGACGAAAATTTCCATCAGCTCATCCGTGGAAAAGAGGTCAGGGTTTGAGCTCTGCACTGTTGATGGTCTCCAGAATACGGGGAGATGGATAGTTATTGTTGACCAACGGTAGCCTAAGGTTAGCCAGTATGGCTCCCTGGTCCTGGTTGGGCTTGTATTGAGGGAAGTGACGTAAATTCTTCCTCTTTGAAGGCTAAAATCCTTTCCGTTTTCATACACTTGATTCTTCACGCTTTGGGCACTGGCGACCGGATTCTTGGTGGGAACCACCCAGTTGGAACATTTAGCTGCCACTTCTCCATTCTTTGCAACCGGGCAGTCCGATGTAGCTTGGTCTTTTGCAGTAAGGCTGCTAGCGAACGATGATCGAGTCTGTCGATCGGATGACTTGCAGCGTGTTGAGCGTCACTGTCCCTTTCTTAAAGGGAACCAGGACGAGGCAGTCCGGAGAGGTTTTCACGTTTTCGAGTCATCGGTGTTGTAAACGTTTTCAGGATGATCGCAGCAAGCCGTGCTTGGAAACTGACGTGTTTTGTTTTTGCTGCATCCTTTTCGCGAAAAATAAAATCAAAAATATATTCGTAATTCAACCTAATCGAACAGTAAATCATAAGATCTCCACGTGTTTTGTGTAAGATGTAGTGAATACAATCGATTCCCTCCCGAAATTTGTGATTTTTTGTGCTTTGCCCCCGCACCCGGAGGAAGAGTTAATATCAGCTTAATTGTGTTTGTTAGTGCGATTAATATTGTGCCACGCGGAGAAAAATGATTAAATTAGAATATTTTTCCGCTTTGTCGCGAGTGAATTGATGATTATAAGCAGTTTAGAAGTCGATATAGAGTCGCCTCATAGCGGCGGATTTTTATTATTGACAGAGTGTGGAGAGAGAAAAAAAGAAAACCAGTGCAAAGTAGCAAACGGCCATTTGCTGGTCACAAGCAAAGAACGAAGCTAACGCGCATGCGTGCGTGAGTGACTGGCATATAATTTCAGATGTACAGATGGAGAGCTGTGAAGTTTTATTTTCTTTCGTTGCACAATGATTCTGATTTTCAAGTAAATTTTTTTCTCAGAAGTGCTTTTCGTTGTATTGCATTTGTGCGCGAAGTACTAATTGAAGGATGATGTGAAAATATTTGCCGAATAACGGAGTGTAGAGACATAAAAGCCTCCTTTAGCATCACAGGGAAGCCGTCCAAATGAAGACAAATTCCGGTGAGGTCTATCTGATTATAACTAAATTTGAACGATACTGCTAAATACGTGCCATCCTCAAAACAGTATGATTTGATGATGGAAGTGTATGCACAGTACCTATATCCATTTGATGTTTGTACTGTGTCTATGCGGGGCTTGTTGTAAGTGAAAGTGACCTCGGAATGGACGTGAGTAACCAGGCATTCTGAAATGGGTCACTGGAACCCAACAGAGCTATATATCACCTTCCAACTCCCGGGCTAAAAGTGTTTGTCGATTCGACAACAGTTCGTTTAACTGCAAACATTTTTCTTCCATAAAAACACTGCCGGACGGTGGGCGTTGGATTGTACACACACACACACACACACACACACACACACACACACACACACACACACACACACACACACACACACACACACACACACACACACACACACACACACACACACACACATCGGTGGTTAAACTGTACAACGTTTTCTCCACTGGTTAAAACTCAACCTTACTCTCCAAAGATCGTTCATTGAATCGCGTTGAGTCCCAAACTTCTGGTTTCCCCGCTTCCTTTTTCCTGTTTGTTCCTGTTTCCGGGCTTAGCTTGCGTTCAATATATGCGGTAACGTTGTTGTGTTTTGATTATTTACTTCTACAAGGGGGGTGTAGGAAACTTGATCACATGAAAGCTACATTAAGAGTCTCCTAGCAGACTAACTAGTTTAATAAACTAATTTACCTGATTAATCTAAATAATCAGCAATGATCATTCAAATTATATTATGATATATTCTGTAAACTATACGCAATAAGGGCATCTTCAACGGCGTTCCAAATCGTGGATTGGATTTATTTATATAGAGGGCAAAAACATCGCTGCACCGGTGTTGTAAATTTTGTTTTATACTGGATCTATTTTGCATCATTTTAAAACTGGTATATGTTTTGATCTATTCTTGCAGCAATTTGGAACAAGAATAATACCGTTCCAAAACACTACACGCTACATGATAATACCAATTATTGAGTAAAATTTCAGCTTTTACTAAACAATAACTCAATTTTATTGACTATATTCTGAGGTATATTTGCTAGCCGAAAAGTAACCGTGTTTGTGTGATGCTGGCGGCGGACATAAAGTTGTGTTGCTCGCCTCGGATGCTGATAATTACCTTTTCGTTGTTTTCCCTAAATAACGAATTCTTGTCTTAGCTTTTTTTTACAGCCACTGCATTTTCCCGAAAACGCTGACTAGAGATTCCGAGATTCCAAATAGTATTTCGATTGCTCGGAAATGAAAAGGAATGAAGTCTTCAAAGTGAACAATTGGTTTATTGATAGATTAGTGATGATAAGCACTTGCAAATAGCTCATACAGATAAATTTTGGAGAAGCCTCTAGTTGACTCTAGTTGTCGCATAATGTCCAGGAACAGTGCTTCTCGTTGTAGGTTTACGTGTGGCTAAAGTAGTGCTGGAACAGCTTTTGATGACCGTAACGGAAATCACTGTCGACGTTGGGGCGTCATCCAGGACGAGACCCTCTCCGTTTCGACTCTTGCTTGTTTATCCGCTGCCAAACTACAAATCAGCCTTATCTAATATCGTTTTAATGAAATGCATGCATTCATACACTCACCTTCAGCCAAATGAAAGAACAAGTATTCCTTGTCGTCAGCTAACGACGCACTACTGGCATTAAAAATTATTTGGTTAAACCAATCAATGGCAAAATGTTTGTGAAAAATCTGCGAAAAACTTCTGATCTTTGATGTCGAATGGTCGACTGGGTGGGGGGGGTTGGGGGGTTTTAAAAAAAAAAAAAAAAAACCGGGGGGGGGGAATCAAAGTTTGTTTTTTTTTGGTGGTTTTATTTGGGTTTTGGTGGTGGAAAAAAGGTATAAAAATGACCTAAAAAAAGGCCGCCGGGGGGGAGGGTGGAGGAGTGGGCTTCAAATGGTGCGTTGACAACTTCGAAGGACGGTGCGACGACCTCTGGTTCTCACAAGTTCCTGCCTCACGCCTCCACGAGTCATATGATCCCAAAAGACTGCCAGCTGAAACATGGAGACGCTGGTTGGCCTAGCCTGGGCAATGATGTCATTTTGACAATGTGCGAAGTGAGGGGGTGCGTCTGAAGATTGTGTACCTGTAAATCATTGTGTTTACCCATACCTGTAAATAATATCATATTATTTTCCATTCTCATTTAATTAATAATTTCAGCACGCTTTGGAATCATCTTTGCATTTCAAAACCATTTAAGAGCCTGGAGCAACATGACAAGCATCAAAGACTCAATTTGCTTTCCAGCATTTCAGCATAACATTTACTTTAAAATTGCACTTCTGAACTTCAACTACTATATTCATAAAAGACTGGCATGGTAGCCTAAGGTAGTCGAAGGATTTTTTGACTGGACAAGAGTTCGTGGAGTTGCCAGTCCCTTGTCATGTGAAGACACGCGGCCTTCTGGCCGTAGTCTTCCGAAGGACCTAATTTAGAATGACTGGCCCAGCCATCACGTAGGCTATTTTCTCGGGGCAACCGGCTGAAGATAGTCCTGCAGACATAGGTAATCCTTGAACTGATGGTGGGTTCTTATCACATCACATCATCACATCAAAATGAATACCGATGAAGACTGATACGTACAATCGGGAATGCTAGTATCGGTGTTTGCTGCCAATGATCAGGAAGTATGATGATCCGGTATTGTTTTGGCCGGATTGGGCATCTGTGCATTATGCGAAAGACAGCGTAGCATGGTACGACGCCTATAAGGTTCAATGCGTGCCGAAATACTTGGATCATCCAAACTGTCCTCAAGCCTGACCAATCGGCTCTGAACAAGGCATATCTTAGGAAACATTTCAAAGCAGCAGATAACATCGAAAAATTTGCAAAGGACTGGAAAGAAGTGTCCAAAACATTCGCGAAGGAGTCTGTGCAGAGGGCAAATGTGCGTTCTTGGCTTATGATTAATGATAATCAGATTTATCTATATGCTACTGAGAGAAAAAGTTATAGAGACATAATTCAAGAATTAAAAATATGATTTCCTTCAAAAAGATTCTTTTTATCTAGATTTTTAGTCGTGCGTATACTTTATGGGTTATCCTTTACAATTGTTCTAGTAATACGATCTTTTTTTTTTTAGTAAAAAGAAAAAAGCGAAAAATACTTGTTAGAATAAAGTAATTTCTTTAATGAGCCAATCGCAAAATGTTCAGCAGAGTTGTAGGCTACTTAATTATCTTCTTACTTAAAAACTATACGATAGGGATTTTTGTTTTACTAGTTAATTAACTTTAAGAATTTTTACGAACTAAACAATATCCCAAAAGTCACTCTGTGGGCTCATTTTGGTAAAACTTGTCGTTTCTGTTTTTGTTAAAAAAAAAGGACTATTAAGGTTTCAGCCCTAACTAAATGTTCGTTTAGATTGATTTTCTTAAAAAAGTTTGCAAAGTTTTAAATATATTTAGGTGTCGTAGCATGCAACTTTGAAACGATGGCGGAAACGTGCATCAGACTTAAGGCTCAATCTTGTAGGAATGGGCTTGTCATTAATGCGTTAAAAACAAAATACATAAGGGGAAGAGGCTAACGAGTTGACAATGCTAGCCTCGCATAGCGAGTTCAGATCGGCAGTTCAGATATGGCTGGTAATCGTGCCTACGTTGAACTCCGAAGGACGCTAATATAGAACAAATTTCACCGAACTACAAAGTTGACCATCTGATAAGACACTAATAAGACTGGTAGTCCGCTACGGCCACGAAACATGGACATTGCTCGTGGAGGACCAACGTGCCCTTGGTGTCTTTGAACGGAAGGTGTTTTATACGATCTACGGTGGAGTGCAGATGGAAGACGGAACGTGGAGAAGGCGAATGAACCACGGTCCACTACGGTGGGCTGGGCATGTCATAAGAATGTCGGACGACAAACCAGGTAAAATAATTCTCAAAAACGAAACGACAGGTACAAGAAGAAGAGGCGCGCAACGAGCAAAGGTGGAACGATCAAATAGAAGACGACCTGCGGACCCTCCGCAGACAGCGAGGTTGGCGAAGTGCAGTCATGGATCCAATAGAATGGATACAATTTCTGAATACAACAGCCCCAGGCTTGGTCTAACTGTTATTAATTTTAAAGTAATTTGGTATGACGAAATCTTGACATACACAAAATTTCATTCGATTTGGAGACACTGTTGCTAAGAGCTAGATGAGTTGGCGAGAAATTTGTTTTATACTAATGTGGTTACATTGCTGAGAAATTTTAATTAATTCGGTGATTTGAGCAGCTACAATAAAAAGTTGATTTAAATTTGGTAAACTACAACCTTTCTGAAGAGTGGCAAATAAAAAGACCTCACTGTTTGGAACAAGGTGTCGCCTTCCACAAACACTTCGCTCTTAAATTTTCAACTTAGGGTGAAAAAGTATCTTTCCATCTAAATTCACATTTTAGACCAGTGTGCAGGGCCTTAGATAGCGCAGCATGAGCGCACGGTTTACCATGCCGGAGGTGCTGGATTCGATTTTGGTCACGGTTGAGGGAATCATTCGGGTTATGAATATTCTCGCCTTCTCTGGGCATAGAGTATCATTGTGCTTGTAAATTAAATATACAAATTCATGCATTGGTGTTGACATAGAAAGCTCTCAGTTAATATCTATGGAAGTGCTTCTGAAGCACTAAGTCGAGAGCAGATGGAAGCCCGTTGAATAGGGCACCAAAGCCAGTTTGAACAAGAAGAAATTCTAGCACCATTGCAAAAAGCATTTCGATCGTCTTGCCCTTTTTTGCTCTTAATGTATTGTTTTCTCTTCATCTAACTCTGTTTTTTTTTTGCAACAGTTGTTTATCCTTTCATTGCAAAAAAGTAAAAGTTCCACCCACCATCAGTTGCCGCATCTTGACGACCGAGTGGTGCACAAGTGAAAAGCTTACAATCCCATCCAGTCGGTTGCAAGTATCCACCGTTCCACCAGCATGAAAGCTCTCCCAATTTAACAACTGAAAATATGTTAATCCACCCAGGAAGGATGACACAGATCAATCTCCGATGCCGAATGCAGCTCTGCTCGTAAAAGTAATTCCGTTGATCCGCTAGTATTTTCGATCCGGGATGGGAACGATTCTCGTACTGTCCACTGGACACGACGACGTGGTGTAAAATCAAACCCGGCCAAATCCCGGTCGAAGCGAAAAACATAAAAATCGTAACACTGAACATCGTTGGTGCAACATAAATAGAAGGGAAAAAGTGGAACACGATAGACGGATGGACAGTAACGGCCTTCCCCTCGACGGAAGGGATCCGCTCCCACCGACCAGTGACCTGCCCTTTTTTCCTTTTTCAGCTGCTGGACGCAGTGATTTATATCGGTTGGCGTAAAGCTTCCACCAAAAAGATTCTCCTACACGGAAAGTGCATGCTTTCGGATCGGATTTAGAAAACTTTGTTTAAGAAAGATAATAAAATGAACTGCAGATAAAAGCAAAGAGGGGGATTTATTTGTACAGTTGCCTGGAAACGACACGAACTGCAACACTCAGCAGCCAGCGCGGGGGAGCGAATATAAAATCGGCGAAAAAAGGATTTGACACTGGGTTCGGATTGGAGTGCGGAAAAACCCTGCCATGGCAGCACATCGATAGAGAGATATTACTAGAGCAAATATCCCGACCCTCGTTCAACAATTGTGCCATTGTGCTGCGATGAAGGACAAACGGGAGTGCAGTGGTTGGAGCTTCGATTTCAATTTCAATTTGATGGTTTTTACTCGGGATTACGTTCCAAATTAAGTTGATTAACTGCCGTTGCTTGCGATGTTGAATGTTCACTGTTGGGTGTTGTGTTCGAAGAATGAACTAATGCTTGCGGTTCGTTTTGTTCGATGTTCAATTGGTAATTGAGAATCACTCGTCTACACAGATAGAACTATTCAATTTTGCGGTCCGCAGCAGCTGTAAATGGACTTTGGACTTTTGTTTCTGTTCAAGGCGAAAGGCACTAAAGGATGATGGTGTTTGTAAACTGAAATGATACTTTGTTGCAACTGGTTGGGTGAGAAAAAGTTATCCCGGTTCCAATCCACAACAAGAAAAAAAAAAGGAAAAATTGATTAGGTGACAAGGCGTCCCACTCGATCGCTCACGGTCACGAATGTATAATTAGATTGGCAAATAGCTAAACATAGAACCAATCCAATTAACCTACCCCGAGAAGGATCGAAGAGGCAACCCTCTTGTTGGAGGTACACTTCAAGCTCTATTGTTTCACCCCGTCAGGTTGGGATTGTGTGAAAGTGGTTGTTCTTCTTCCGTTCGCTTTCATAAGATTTTGATTGATTTCTTCTCAATTCCATCAATCACTTCTGACCGAAGAAGTTACGGGTCGCCGGGTGTTTGGAGGTAGAACGACGACATTCCCTTATTTTTTTCTCGCACTTGCAGCAGCCGAGGTCCAACCACCGTCACTCGATAACACGTTTTCGTGGTTAACCTTTATCATTTTCACAGAGTGCGCGCGTTTTCCACATTGCCACTCTCGTCTTGCTATGATGGAGTTGCTACTTTTGCATTTCGGATGGCATAGCGTACCTTGCACGTTAGGGTGATTCAAAAGGTTGAGTGCTTGTCAATCTTAAGATAAGTAATTGAGAATGCTTAGTCAATCAGCAATGCCTCTACATATACGGCAATTTCACAGAACAAAGGTATAGTGAGTCTCAGAATTTCATCAAAATTGGTGTCGTCATTACTTATAAAATCATAATTGACTCGTTTTCTTTTTTTTTCAAAAATTCATAACTCTGAACCACTTGACCGGTTTTCACGGTTGACCCTTCAAATAACAGATTTTTTGTTGTTTATTTTGGAAATTATGAAACACTCAGAAGTATTTGATGAAATACGTAATAACAACTTTTTCTTGGTTTTTACTGAGAGAGTCTCTAACGACTATTTATTTTTATATTTTTAATTGAATGCTCATTTTCATAACATATTAAAAAATTAGCAATGCCAATGTTTCGGAGATAGTTTGTTTTTGAAAAATAAAGAATCATTTACTAGAAAATGAGAAGAAAGATAGTACTAGCACACGACACTGAAGAAGTCTGCACATTGTAGACGAAATACGCGTATCTGTTAAGATAAGCAATAAAGATAGTTGGAATTAAATGGAAATTACTAATCTTTCTTCTCATTTTCTAGTTACAGGTCTTCCACTAAAAGCTCACACTCCTCAGGATTCAAAGAATCATTGTTCCGCAATATTATACGCCACACGTGCATTGAACCGATGGAGACGCATGATAGTTCACAAAACGTCTCCATCCAGTCACAGAAACTGTGGCAATGCTTTTTTGTTTAACAAAAAATGGTATCTCAAAAACGACTCGTCCGACATCGCTAATTATTTTATATGATTTGAAAAACTAAATAATGTGTGTATGTACAATCTAACACCCACTGGCCGGAAATGGTATTATGAAAGAAATCTGTTTACAACAATGAATCAAGTTACCATTGGAAGCAGCTTTAATCCGGGAGCTAGATAGTCATAGCTCTACTGCAGATCCAGCAACCAATTTCAGAATGTCTGGGAAGTCACGCCGATTCCGAGTTTACTTTCACATACAATAAGCCCCGCATGTAAGCATTACCGATATCATTTGAATAAGGGCACTGCAACACACTTCCAGATTTGAAAATGTAAAATTTCCAAACCAGGGACGTATTTAGTATTGTTTAAAAATGGGATTAGGATTGAGGATGGGATATAGTTATAATCAGATAGATCTCACCCATGGCCGCCTCCTCAATGACACTAACTTGTTCATTCGTAAAAATAAAACTATAAGGGACAGCCCAATGGGGTTGTAAGCAAAGTTGACGTAGGACTACGTTGCAACGTGTAATGAATGTTATAATTATTATTGATTGCCTAGATAAGAATAAAGGCTTCATTGATCGATTGGATCAAGGCCTTGCCGAAAATCAGTGAGGTTGTGTATAACACACGACCGGTTGATGTAGACTACGATAAACCGTTTGATGCATTGTCTGGTTCAACATATTAGATTAGTTTCGTTTGTTTCGTAGAGCAACATTGCAACGGTGTTGTTCTAACGGGACGTAGGATCGGCAAAGATACTTAAGTATTTAAGAAAATTCTATGATATGCTCTTTACAAATCTTTTGCGGTCCTAGACTGGGTTTAAATATCGGTATGATGAAAGGGCAACGGCTGTGCTGGCAGTGGTGATTGTGTTGATATGATTGACTAGCTGGAGACCATTATCCTTATCGTGTTAAAGATTGTTGAAAGCCTGTTTGGAAATTCAGAGTCAATTATTAATGATATTTTTGAACGTTGACTTGACTACATATTTATCTAGATATATCATCTACAGATCATCTACATATATTTCTACATCATCTACATATATATCTATAAATATATATGAGTTATCAAATGATCCCTGAGCCATACCTAACGACAACCACTTAGCACCCGAACCTCAGTTACAAGTTCATCGACATTGTCAACTCAGCATACCATAAAACCATAGTCCAATCAGCCATGGTAACAATCGACCGCTTTATCAACAAAACACCACATCATCAAGTATCGTGCAACGACTTGATTATTGCAACATCAACACCACTGGTTGGAGAGCAACGACATTGTCGAACCATTGCCATCGTTCGACACGCATTCTACAGGATCAGCACTTTGCCTGGGCCGAAGTCCACCCATCTATCGGCCCATCGACGGCGAACCGGGATGTCAGCAGAAAACACCACAACCACGCGCCTCGTTAGGGAACTCAGCTTAGGTTTAATATTGGAAATAAAGTTCAGTCTTAATTTGTTAGTTAGTTCGATCGGTTTATCTTTTTAAAAACGTATCCGCGATCCATCATCCTTTAATTTATGTACATCATATCGTGATATAAAGAGCAATCAGACCAAGGCCGGTGTGGCCTCTGCTGTACACAGATGTTGTTTCCATTGTAATCGGTCCATGGCTGTTCTTCGCCAGCCTCGCTGTCTGCGGAGGGTCAGCAGGTCGCTTTCTACTTGACGATCTACCTTGTTCGATGCGCGCCCCTTATTCGTTTTCAAGAACCATTTTCACAGGGCTGTCGTCCGACATTCTTACGACATGCCCAGCCCATCGTAGTCGACCGATTTTCGCGATGTGTACGATGGGAAGTTCTCCCAGCAATTCGTGGTTCATTCGCCTCCTCCACGTTCCGTCTTCCATCTGCACCCCACCGTAGATTTTACGCAGCACGTTCCGTTCAAAGACACCAAGTGCGCGTTGGTCTTCCACTAGCAATGTCCATTGTTCGTGGACGTAGAGAACTACCGGTCTAATTAATGTCTTGTAGATGGTCAACTTTGTAGTTCGGCGAACTTTGTTCGATCTTAGCGTCCTTCGGAATCCAGAGTAGGCACGATTGCCAGCCATAATGCGCATTTGTATTTTCTGCTGTTGTCTTTATCAGCGGTCACCAATGAGCCCAGATACACGAATTCGTCTACAACCTCGATTTAATCACCGTTGATCTGACCTCGTGCTAGGAGGCTAACATTGTCTTCTCGTGAGCCTCTTCCCTTCATGTATTTTGTTTTTAACGCATTAATCACAAGCCCAATCCTACCAGCTTCAGCCTTAAGTCTGATGTACGTTTCCGCCATCCTCTCAAAGTTACGTGCTACGATATCAACGTCGCCGGCGAAGCCAAATAGTTGGACAGACTTCTTGAAGATCGTGCCACTCGTGTCTATTCCAGCTCTTCGAATCACACCCTCCAATGCAATGTTAAACAACAGACACGATAATCCATCACCTTGCCGTTACCCTCTCCGAGATTCGAACCGCGTCAGTTTTTCCGGAAATCCATATTCGTGCCATAGCTGGTCTCGATCGATTGTATCATACGCTGATTTAAAATCGATGAAAAGATGATGTGTGGGCACGTTGTATTCGCGACATTTCTGCAGCACCTGCCGAATCGCGAAAATCTGGTCCGTGGTAGTGCCGGCTCCCATGAATTCCGCTTGGTATTGCCCCACGAACTCCTTTGCAATTGGTGACAGGCGGCGGCATAACATTTGGGAGAGCAACTTGTAGGCAGCGCTCAGTAGCGCGATCGCACGCTGGAAGGATGGTAAAGATTTGTTAAAGTACGTGTAAAAGGTATCGGAAAAATTGTGATAGAGGGCGGCTGATAAATCTAAAAATCTATTTGAGTCGTCTTCAAATGGATATGCATCAAGTGTAATTAAATTAGACAATTCTGTTTATGTAGGTAGGTGTTTGCTTGGTAAGGGTTTTATTTTATTTATATTTTATACGTACATTTTCACGTATTAGTAATTAACATAGTTTCATATATTTTATTTATAAATCTTTCACATCCAAAGTAAATTTGTTTGTATTATCCTTTGGCAGCAGGGTAAATGCACCCTTCTTTTTGGGGAAATGCTCCTTAAACTTTGGAAAAATGCTCCTTAGATGCGTTTGCCCGGTATAATGCATTCGGAGGTATTAACCCTCTGGTTAACGCTTTTCGGGTGTTTTGGCGGGTCTTAAGTTTCTTCAAGATTGTATAGCGGAGCCTCGCTCCGCAATCTTCTAGGTAGATTTGACGGGTTTAAATTTCATTTTGACGAGTCTTAATTTCATTTTGAAGAGTCTTAATTTCGTTTTGACGGGTCTTAATTTCGTTTTGACGACTCTTAAATTCAGAAACTTAAGACCCGTCAAAACTATACAATCTTGATGAAACTTAAGACCCGTCAAAACATCCGGCAAGCGCTAACCAGAAGGTTAATACCTCTGATTGCATCTAAGGAGCGTTTTTCCAAAGTTTAAGAAGCATCTCCGCAAAAAGAAGGGTGCATTTACCCTTTGCCATTATCCTTTGAATCAGAAAACCTTTTAGCTGAAATTTGATTTTCTGAAATAGGTACAAAGCAATGAGCCTGTGATTCAGGTATTGTCTTTACGTGGCTGTATAAGTTCTTCTGACAGTTTTGCATACTGTTCAGCTGAGAAGGCTCGCTCTCTTTGCCATTAGCTTGAGAGTACCAACAATAGCATCAAATAGACCCATGAGACGTTGCAACCAAGTGCCATTTTGCTTTCAATCCATACTTGGACTTGAAATTGCACAAGCTAGCAACTTTCGTATTGTTCTTTTAATGGCCCGTTGCTCCATCTGACCTGAAAATAATTTTTGAGCAATATATTGAATTTCGTTTAATAAAATCTAGCATTTTTGATATAAACAACTGAACTGCTATTGAGTCATGGGTCAATACTTCAGATATTATGATAAAGCTTTTGTTTTCGAATTTATCGTCCTTCTTGTAATATACTTCAAAGTTTTGGTAATAAACAGGATCAACCACCTGATTTGATTGTATTATCATTAAAGTTTAAAAAACTTAAAATTTAAAAATAAGCCCTTTCCAAATGATTGCCTTGATTTTTCAAACATTCAAAGACCCTTAAAAATCCAAATTGTCATTAAAATTGAATTTAATTGGCTTCTGTGAGGTTATAGGATCAAATTACAAGACGAGTAGGCGCGATACACGGTAAAAATAGGACATAAAAAATTTGTTGTTTGAAAAACTTTTTTTCCTTAAATGTTGCCATCTTGCAATGTATGGTGAACTTTTAGACAATTATATTGCCTTTATTAAAACAGAAATTTCGTCCAATTCTAAGACAGCCATTTTTTGCAAGTTTACTTTAAATTTTAAAATATTTTTTTTTTAGCATGCTAGGATCGATATTACAATTTTTACATTTTTTTCATAAAAGTTAAGTCAATTTTCTAAAACTCAACTATATATTACTTTTTTGTAAGTCTTGTTTATTTTGACTTATGTTGATTTAAAACGATCAAAAACTTAAGCCCGTTTCAAATGGCAGTCTAGATAAATTAAAAAAAAACATAGTATGCAAAGTTGCTTAAAAAGACATAGTCTACACACCCACAAAGTTTCATTGGATTCTGAGAGGGTGCTGCCAAACACTGGATGAGTTGGCGTGAAATTGGTCCATAGTAGGATATTGAAACTTTGTGACATCTCACGTCTCGTTAAAACTTATCATCCTGGAGTGAAAAAATGATGACATTGCTAGGGAGGGGCGCGAGGATGGTTTTCTGATTTTTTTTATTGCGTAAAGGGCCGACAGGGAACGTTTTTACCCACGGAACTAAAATGACCCTTACTATGGAAATATCCAACCGATTTGGAATATTTTGGCAATTTTGGATTCAGGAATTCAACCGCTTTTCAAAAATAATTGGGGGGGCCCCCCCTCCTTCTTAAAAAATGGAATATCCGGAAGTGTGGTGCGAAAAATGTTTTTTTATAAAATTTTTAAAAGAAAAACAAAAAAAATATAAAAAAAGTGGAGTAAAAACACAGGGGAGGGGTGGGTGTATTATTTGTTGTGGGTTTGGCCCGCCCAAGTAACATTGCTAACACCATCCTGCTTTATTAAATTTTATTAAAGTTTTATGAAAGCCACTTGAAATCAATTTGGTTTTATTATGGCACCAAGAGGTGTCAATAGGCTCCATATTTTAGCCAGGTTTATGAGAACCTATACAGCTTGTTCACAACAATCTTAAAACCTTGTTTCTCAAATTCCTTCTACTCCTATCAAAGGTTTTATTTCGACTTTATGAATTCGTAAAATGCTGTTTTGAAATGCCGCTTTAGGACTCATTGATATTATCTTATTATGGTCAGTTAAAAAAGCATTATAAAACCATTTTGCCTCCAGTAAATGCATTAAACGGCAAATTGGCATTGGAGGAAGTCACATGAGGCCAAATAGTTTTATAATAGTCATTGCGAAGAAAACTTGGTTTTATGGCAAAACTGTGATTTTTTCCAATCGCCATATTGAAATATAAGAAATAATTGAAATGTGGAAAAATAAATGCATCAAATTTTCAATGGCATGCAAATAAACTGCAGATCGGAGACAAATTTCGGCATTCTTTTAGATAGTCTCACCCAGTTCCAAGCACTTTCCAGGAAATTCATGATTAATTTAGCGAATATTTTTTTTTAAATTTGATTTATGTTGTTGTAAATTCGCATAATTTCCGAGGTGCGTTAATTTTCGGCTCTTACCGTGCCAATATTCACCATACAAATAATTGCGCATATAATTTGGAGAATAATACGCTGTAGAAAACACAATTTGTTTTATATATTTTGCTATCAAAATTGGATAAGATATTATAGATGGTGGTATAGATATGATTGAATGAAGTTTGGTAGTTAAAAGATTGTTTTGTTTTTTATTAAGAATGAGAATATTTTGGAAAATTATTGTGTCCAATCTAACACCCATCGGCCGGCAATGGTATTATGGAAGAAATCTGTTTACAACAATCATTCAAGTGACCATTGGAAGCAGCTTTAATCCGGGAGCTAGAAAGTGATAGCTCTACTGCAGATCCAGCAACCCATTTCAGAATGTCTGGAGAGTCACGCCCATTCCGAGGTTACTTTCACATACAATAAGCCCCGCATGTAAACATTACCGATATCATTTGGATAAGGGCACTGCAACACACTTCCAGATTTGGAAATTTTAAATTTCCAAACCAGGCACGTATTTAGTATTATTTGAAAATAAGATTATTGTTATATAGTTATAATCAGATAGATCTCACCCATGTCCGCCTCCTCAATCACACTATCTTGTTCATTCGTAAAAATAAAAATTTTCGACGTTGATTCGTAATTAATTTCATGCACTCGCGATTAAATATGCGCAAAAATTAACGTTGCTAAACCGCCCGTTAGATATGCAACCTGCATAACAAAACTCTGTACACCCCGTGGTGAATGCACCTAAAATTATGTGCAAGCTTTTCACCCGCCCATGCGCGTTGTTTTCGTTTGCTGCTTCTGACCAGCAAATGGCCGTTCTCTACATTGCACTAGTCTTCTTTTTTTTCACTCCACACTCTGCCAATAATGCAAATCCCCGCTATGAGGCGACTCTATAGTCTATATCGAACTTCAAAACTGCTAATAATCATCGATTCACTCGCGATAAAGCGCAAAAACACTCTAACTTAATAATTTATGTCCGGGTGTCACAATACTAGCACTAATAAACAAAACTAAGCTGATGTAACTCTTCTTCCGGGTGCGGGGGCGAAGCACAAAAAAAAAAAAAAACGAGGAAATACTACCGACACTCACACATTTCGAGAGGGAATCGATTGTATTCACTACGGCTTACACAATGCACGCGGAGATTTTATGATTTCACTGTTAGTTCAAGTTAAATTACGAATTATTGTTTGATTTTTTTTTTTCGCGAAAACGACGCAGCAAAAACAAAACACGTCAGTTTCGAAGCACGGCTTGCTGCATTCAGGTCGATAAGGTTTATAAATTTGAAGTTTTCATAACATATGTGAAAAAAGTCAGTTTTGGACACACCAATTTCAAAAATCCGTATTTCTGTGATGAATTTAGGTAGCATATTAAAAATTTCAAAATTTTGATCACAGGAGGTCTATACATTGGTGATAGTGTTGTCAAATTTTCAGCCAAAAATATTGATAATTGACAAAATTACAGATGGTTGAACATGGCGTTTTTGGAAGCAAAATTTTGCTCGGCCTTTTTTTTGCTACTGAGTGTATGGCAAACGTTCTTCTAGAACGATTTCAAGAATTTTGACACCCATAATATTTGGGTTCAATTCAAATTATTTTCTGACCATCCGTGACCCCATAGGAACCAACTCCGGAGTGACTATTCCAGGATAAAATCACCGGATTGTCAATTGGCAATCACACACATTCCTGTGTATTCTTTGAATGACTTTTAGTGTCATTACTGCAGATTTTCTATTGGAATCTTTTATAAGTATACCATTTTCGGAACATGGTTCCGGATACCCGATTTTTCAGATACGGATGATGTCCATCCGTCAATTTAGAAAATTTTGAGAAATTGGTGGAGTTTCTGAATCCAAAACTGTCAAAATATTCCAAATCGGTTGGATATTTCCATATTTATGCACATTTTAGTTCCGTGGGTAAAAACGTTCCCAGTCGGCCTCTTAAAGGTGTTTATTTTTTTGTTGGACACTGCTGCTCACGGTTGCGGCTTCCATCAATTCCTCGGTTCCCACAGCTCAAGAGCTAGGCGCAGATGGTTGACCAATAGCTTGCTGGGCAGGTACAAGTAGCACGGAAACAAGAGGATAGTATTACTGGGACACAATGGCGGGAAATTTACTGGAATAGGGAGTGAGATGACGTTACACATTAAGATCAGACGAACAAAGGAATTCGTAAATCTGGAGGCATCATTATCCGGCAATACCAAACTTAGTCCATCGATGTCATCATAACCGGTTCCGCAAAAAAAGAGAGGGGGATGAGAGATGGCAGGAGAGGGGGAAAAACGAAAAAGAAGAGAAAACGACGAGAAGAAGAAAAACAAAATGAAGACGAGGAAGGAGGAAAAAAAACGGAAAAAAACAGTACTCTAAGGTTTTTTTTTTTTTTTTTTTTTTTTTTGAGGGAACGTTACTAAGAAGGAAAAAAAGACAAATTGAGTGAAAAATAGAAAACATTTTAAATACCGATGGGAGGACCTTAGAAGGAAAACAATTTTTAAAATTTGAGATAAAAAATGTGAATTTGACGAAGAATGAGGAGTGATTGAATAGGCGAAAGTTGCGTTGGAGAGGAAGAAATAAAAAAAAACCGCGTAAAAAAAAAACCGCGTTATTTCAAAAAACGACGTAAAAAAAAACCGCGTTATTTCAAAAAACGACGTAAAAAAAGTCAAGGAAATGAAAATTATATATCATATTCATATTGAAAGTATATGGTCATAAAAATGTATTGGTGGTGGAAAAACATGGTTCCAGTTACATTGGCCACCGGGAATCTGCTACAAATGGATAGAGGTTGTTAATTCAATGTGTGAGCAAAACAGTCCAGAGTAGTTATAGAGAGTTTTCGTCTTCGGCAAATTTTCTGAGGATGTCATTCGTCGTCTTTTGACATTATCATATTAGTTCCACATCATGCCGCAGAGATGTCGCTGCAGTCTATCTTTTCTAAATTAAGCGCTAGAGATTTGCCGTCTTGGGCAAAGTTTCTCAGTACGTCATTCGTCGTCTTTTGAAATTATCATATTAGTTCCACATCATGCCGCAGAGATGGCTCTGCTGTCTATCTTTTCTAAATGAGGCGCTAGAGAAATGCCGTCCTCGGCAAAGTTTCTCAGTATGTTGTTTGTCGTCGTTTGAAATTGTCATATTAGTTCCACATCATGCCGCAGAGATGGCTCTGCAGTCTATCTTTTCTAAATGAGGCGCTAGAGAAATGCCGTCTTCGGCAAAGTTTCTCAGAATGTTGTTTGTCGTCGTTTGATATTGTCATATTAGTTCCACATCATGCCGCAGAGATGGCGCTGCAGTCTATCTTTTCGTAATTTAGCGCTAGAGATTTGCCGTCTTGGGCAAAGTTTCTCAGTATGTTGTTTGTCGTCGTTTGACATTGTTATATTAGTTCCACATTATGTATACTGTAGAGATGGCGATGCAGATTATCTTTTCCAATTGCATTGCTAGAGAGTTACCGTCCGTGGCAAAATTTCTCAGTATGTCATTCTTCGTCTTTTGACATTGTCATATTAGTTCTAAATTATGCCGTAAATATGGCAGCGCCATGTCTGAAGTACGATCTGGATCTAACGTGATTATTTTGAATGCCTTTATTATATACAATTAACATCTTTTCTAAAGACAGCACCTTCCTATAGCACGATTTGGCAATTTAGATTGCGGCGCCATATTTGCGGCGTAATTTGGAGCTAATCTGATAATGTCAACTGACTATATTTTACATTCTCAACCAACTTTACTGAGAACGGTAACTCTCTAAAGCATCATTTGGAAAAGATATTTTTTTACGCGGAGGGCCCGCTTAGGAAACACCATTTTGAGAAATAGAATAGACTTTCCCAAGTAGTTTGTATCAGTAACATTGTTCACGTTGGTCATTTTCTTTATCAAAAGATCATTGTTTTCACATTAATTTCCTTGTATTGCCTATTTTTTTTCTTATCAGGTTAATTTCATGCACATGAGGTTGAAATTTTGTTTAACCGTTGTGTGTCCGACAGGGTACCCGGGTACCTTTTGGGATTTCAATTCGCGATATTTCAATGATTTTTAATCGTAGGAAGTTGAAACTCTGCCAGATCCAAGAGAATGACGGTCAAAATTGATTGCAGGGGTAAACAGAATTTTCGGGCAAGAAGGAAGGGGGGAGGGGGCTCCAACTTTTTTTACCCCTTAAAAGGCCGACAGGTTACCCGGGTACCTACAAAACTAAAATGCCTACATCTCCGGCAATTTTCAACCGATTTCAACAGATTTGGACTCCTTGGATTGAGAATTTCCTTTTCTATCAAGTTATTATCACGATGGACCATTTCGAACACTCTGAATTCTAGAAAATCCGGATTTTCACGGGCATGTCCTGATGTAATGATACTGATAGTGGATTTTGGTAGAAATCCAGCAATATGGGTATCAAACTTCTTAAAATTTATTCAGCAGATTGACTTTTCTTGTTTTGGGTCCATCGGATGTATGAAAGTGGCCAGTCCGGAGTAGGTTCCCCAAGGGTCCGTGGCTGGTCATAGGCATTTTTCAATGGAACCATAACAATATGTGTATCGAACTGCTTGAAGCGTTTGTTCCTTGTAATCCTGAGTTCATCAGACAAGTAGGCCTCGGAGTGACCTAAATACACTGATTTTTTTTGACGCGGTTTTTTTTCCACCGGAAACATATCAAACTATACTTCTTTTTTTAACATGGTTTTTAAGTGGCTTTACTACGTTAATGGTAAAGCCTTCAACATTTGTGGTACATTTGACTTACCTCATGTTGATATCAACCCCACCATGAATGACTTCATCGCAGTCATGGTAAAATTTAACGCATTTATAGTCTGCTGAAAATTGTTTGTGCTGGAACTCAATTTAACCCTCGAAATGGTAGTTTCTACAGCAGATTTTTGTGTGTTTTATGCAGCGTAATTTGGAACTAATATGATAATGTTAAAATACTACAAATAACATACTGAGAAACGTTGCCGAAGACAGCAACTCTCTAGCGTTTAATTTAGAAAACATAGACTGCAGTGCCATCTATGCGGCATGATGTGGAACTAATATGATAATGTAAAAAGACGACGAATGACGTACTGAGAAACTTTGCCCAAGACGGCAAATCTCTAGCGCTTAATTTAGAAAAGATAGACTGCAGCGACATCTCTGCGGCATGATGTGGAACTAATATGATAATGTCAAAAGACGACGAATGACACCCTGAGAAATTTTGCCGAAGACGAAAACTCTCTATAACTACTCTGGACTGTTTTGCTCACACATTGAATTAACAACCTCTATCCATTTGTAGCAGATTCCCGGTGGCCAATGTAACTGGAACCATGTTTTTCCACCACCAATACATTTTTATGACCATATACTTTCAATATGAATATGAAATATAATTTTTATTTCCTTGACTTTTTTTTACGTCGTTTTTTGAAATAACGCGGTTTTTTTTACGCGGACCGCGTAAAAAAAACCGCGTAAAAAAACAGAAAAGAAACGAAGTCTCAACTCGGTAATTTTTTTATTCACAGCCACACTGAGAAAACAATATTGGTAAACGCACATATTCTAGTTTAATTTAACGGAAATTTCACGTTGAATTGGGCACAAACATAATATTAGTTTGATTTGACTATCGATGGTGATTAAAACAAACTAAACTTTTGAGTAATTGTTTTGGGAATTGAGTAGTTAAAAACAACTGACATCGGTTTGAATTTACCATTATGTTAGTTGTTTTATTATGACAGCACGAAAACAAACAGATTGGTTGGTTGATTATATCAACATTTATGGGTTGTTTCAAACAAATTTTAGTATGATTTTAACTTAATTGCTGTTTGAAACAAACAAACGAAAACGGTTGAAACAACAAACATTTCCATTCACAATCACCTACATTTTTTCTGTAATTTCCAGAATATTTATTCGAATAAAATGCTAACACACATTAGAAAAGTGCACTTTTACATTTATACACTTCTCTCAGTCTAAGAAAAATCTACAAATGTTAATTTTTAGGGTTTTTTCAAAGTAAAATTTTGTTTATTTCTACATTTTTAAATAATCGCTTCTATTTCACATATTACCACAATCGCCAACGCTAATTCAAGCGTGGCCCTGATCTTCCAGTTCACTTCCGGAAAGTCCCGAACCGCAGCCGACATCCAAAATGAAGCTCTTTTCATCCTCTGGCAGGGCGAGCAACTCTATTGCTCGTTCGCACATCTGTACCAGGATGTCGATGATCCGGGTGTTGTTTGTGTTGCAGGCTTCATCTTCTTTATAGAACTGAAGGGAAAAAAGGTGTATTATTTATGGGCTTGACGGTTATCTTACCGGAACCTTACGATTTCAGGAGAATACAGCTGCTCTAGTCTTTGAGTCATTACTTTTTATTGGATTAATTATGGTAGCTTAATAGTAAATTAAGAAAAAAAAAAACGAATGAACTAAGCGATTTTTTGTATTAAATTTTCACCTGCGATGAGAACTTCCGCGAAAATACATGTTTGGATATTGTTGAATGACAGCATCAGAGCATGCGGCAGGACCGGATAACGGAAAATGAAATAACTCAAAAAAATATTTTGTTTCAAACTAAATTTTTAGTTACTTTATCTCCAAATAAAATATCAGTTTGATTTATCCGCCGCTTTGGTTGAATGAATCTTAAATTTTAATTTCTTTCCCTGAGTCAACGCAACCTGTATTTTGGTAATAATAAACCCCTTTCAAAGTGGAAACAACAAAAATATTAGTTGAGAACAACCATAATATTTTAAAGTACAAAAAACCTACCTGCCTGATTGTTTCAAAACAAAATCGTTTTTTTAAAACAATAAAACGGATTTTTGAAACAACTCGTTTTTTAGTTTGGATTCAACAAGCATGTTTGTTGTTTCAAACGGGACTGTTTTTTCTCCGTGTACCTACATATAAACCCTATATGATTCAATAAAGATTTAATTCCAAAATGAGAAAATTTTTATGTGTTATGTTATATGTGTAATTATATCTGACTTTTAAATTAACTGATTTTCAAACAAATAGCTTTCTTTTTAAAAGTTTAAAGATGTGTCTGAAATAAAAACCTTTTTATGTTTGAATTATATTTACTACATTTATTTCAATCCAAACAGAATACTTTTACTTTAACTTCATGACACATTCTGGTTGAAAGTTCATTTTTGAATCAAAACAATTTGCTTTCATTTTCACAGATGCCACGGTTTCGATTTGACAGTTCTACAATTCGTTTTGAAAATATCAACTTTTAAATGTACAGAGCAAGAAAATTTTGAAATGACGGTTTGAAGGTTTTTGTTTTGGAAGCAAACCGCTTTCTACGAAAAAGAACCAACGCAACTTTTCAATTTTGGCAATGGTTTTTTTTTTAAATTTTAATAATAATTATTTTTTGTGTGTAGTAGGTTAAGCGTCTCGTATCCAAAAACCCCCTAACACCACAAAACCCCGTTATCCCGGGAGAAAAGAAGTCTTTGGTGTCCACCCCTGAAGCTGCCGTTGGATATAAACCAGCAGCTTGGTGCTTAGGCCCGTCCCCTTCTAGGGCGGTGCAGAATCTCTCGGTGTCTAAATTTTTTCACCCTGAACCACGATCTCGATTAAACATTTGGAATAATGGAATGTAAATAACGCCCAAGAGAATTACTTGTCCAATCGTTTTGCCAACTTTAAAGAGAACTCTGACGTACTAATGGGAAAAAATCATCATGGAAAATTCTTCTATCGAAAATCTCGCCTTCTTGTGCGCCCATTTTTGATAGAGAGTCCGTTTTCTCATTGCCTGAAATTGTGCAATGTGAGGGGACCCATACCAAGGTAATCCTAAATGATCTTTCGACCTACGCACACATCTGCTCCCTTATTGTTGAAAGAAAGTAAGATGAGTACCTCACTGTTTTCATCGACCGGAGGGCTGAGACTATCCGAGAAGATGAAATAATGGTCTATGGGCATATCGGAAAGCATCCCCAAAGCAACATTGCTTGCTGCCAGTTTAGCAACATATACGGAAAAAGGTTCCTGAAGTTTCCGGAAGGCAGATGTAATAGTATCTTGGAAGCATCCAAAAAGTACTCTAGAAGCATTCATTAGCTATATTGCAAGTATCCCTACTTTGAAAGCTATTAAGCTATTACTAGAGCTTTTCTGGAAGTGTCTCGGAACAATTTTGGGAGCATCCCAAAACTACTCTGGAAGCTTTCCGGAAATATTCAGCAATCATTCCAGAACATCTTTGGATGTATCCCAGAACTTTTGAGGAAGCATTCAATAAAAATAATGCAAAGATCTCAAAACTATTTACTCCGTGGAGCTTCTCTAAAAGTATGCTAGATAGTTCTGTAAAAATCTTAAACAACTCTGAAAGCTTCTAAGAATAATTCAGGAAGCATCCCATAACAATTAACGCATTTCAGAACAAGTGTAGAAACATCCCAAAATAATTTCGGAAAAATACCAGAAAAATTCTGGAAGCATGCCATTCCAGAACAATGCGGCGAGCATAAAGACTGGACTCGGAAAAAATGAGACACACAAAAATGATCACCAAAAGTTCATTTTAGATCAGATACTTCTCAAATTTTCAGGGATTAAATAACTATATATATAGCTATGTTTTGGCATAATTTATTTATTGAATTTCCTCCCCCAAGCTGAATGCTCGTACATTTCTCTTAACACTGCTCATGAGATCTTGGGCGAGGCTTTGTCCATCTTCCTTACACTTTCTCCCAGTTTTTCTTCAAAACTTCATCGGTTTTGAATGTTTTTCCGCTTTTTTTCAACTTCTTCTTCATTATCGCCCAACACTTTTCGATCGGACGAAGTTCTGGTGTATTTGGCGGGTTCGTCTCCTTCGGGACCACATTAACGCCCTTCGCTTTGTACCAATCCATTACAGGCTTGGCGTAATGGCACGAAGCGAGATCCGGCCAGAACAGCGTGAGACCACGGTGAGAGCGGAGGAAGGGCAGCAAGCGCTTCTGCAAGCATTCCTCTCGATAAATCTGCCCGTCTATGGTGCCGGTTGTAACGAACGGCTTGCTGAACCGTCCGCACTCGCAGTCGCCTGCCACAACAGGTACTTCTTCGCGAATTTGTCCATCTTTCCAACTTGTCCATTTGTCCAACTTTTCCGGAACCTCCAGGCGGGATGTACCGACAAAAAACTCGAGGCCAGGGATTTGTGTGGTGTCCGCCTTGATATATGTCTCGTCGTCCATGCCGAGACAGCCTGGATTGATCAGCCACTCACGATACAGCTTCCGCGCACACAATTTGGCCACCGCGTTTTGCTTGTCAGTCCGGTTTAGCGCCTTTCTGACCTTAAAAACACGTAGCCCAGCCCGCTTCATGATCTGCTGGACGAACCACTTTGACGAATTGACCTTTTTGGCCACGTCTCGGGTGGAAAGGTTCGGGTTATTCTTAAAGTACTGCCTTATCTTCCGCGCCTTCTCTGGGTATTCCGTTTTCGGTTTTCGGCCGCTTCCATCGCTCCGCTCGAGGGTCTTCGGCTCTTGGAACATCTTCACAACGCGGGACACGGTGGAATGGTGGATTCCAAGCTTTTTGCCGATCCATCTGGACGACTGACCAGGATTATCGATCACCGCGCCCAAGATTTGCTGGAGTAACTCTTCTTGTTTCGAATGCATCTTGAAAACTACTTGACAGATAGCAATAAAATTTTTGCACATAACACTATAAAATAGTATTACCCAAAATTTCATTTATTTTTACTTACGCGATACAAAGTTACACCCAAAACAAAGTGTGGCATTTTTTCTGAGTCCAATCTTTATTATAACAAATCAGGAAGCATTTCTGTTTCTTCAAAAGAAAAAATAGATTTCCTTCAATGGAACTACTAATCTTTTGAGAATGGGATAGAACCACACGATGAAAGTCCTGAGCACTACATGAACATTGACGAATTTCACGCCAACTCGTCTTCGTGATTGGCAGCACCCTCTCAGAATCCAATGAAACTTTGTGGGTGGGTAGACTATGTCTTTTCAAGCAACTTTGCATACTATGTTTTTTCAAAATTTATCTAGACTACCATTTGAAAAGGGCTTATGTTTTTTGATCCATTTTTTTTAAATCAACGTAACTCAAAAAGGAAAAGACTTAACAAAAAGTAATGTATGGGTGACTTTTAGAAATTTTTTCTAAAAATTGTAAAATCGATTCTTGCACGCTCAAAAAAATATATTTTAAAATTTAAAGTCAATTTGCAAAAAATGTCTATAATAGAATTGGACGAAATTTTTTTAAAAAAAAGGCAATATAATTGTCTAAAAGTTCGCTATGCATTGCAAGATGGGCACTTTTCAGGAAAAAAATGTCATGTCAACGTTTTAGCTTTTATGAAAAAATTGTACAAATTATAAAATCGATTCTTACACGCTTAAAAAAGAATATTTTAAAATATAAAGTCATTTTGCAAAATATGTCTATCTTAGGATTGGACGAAATTTCTTTTAATATAGGGGATATAATTGTCTAAATGTTCGGCATACATCACGAGATGGGCATTTTTAAGGAAAAAAATATATTTTAAAATTTTTTTTTCATGTCCAATTTTTACCGTGTATCGGGCCAACTCTTCTTATAATTTGGTCCTAAAACCTCACAGAAGCCATTTAAATTTAATTTTAATAACAATTTGGATTTTTAAGGGTCTTTGAATGTTTGAAAAATCAAGGCTACTATTTGGAAAGGGCTTATTTTTAAATTATTAATAATTTTAAATTTTTGTGATTATACAATTAAATCAGGTGGTTGATCCTGTTTATTACCAAACCATTGAAGTATATTACAAGAAGGACAATAAATTGGAAAACAAAAGCTTTATCATAATATCTGAAGTATTGACCCACACAGCTCGAAAAAGTAGTGTGAATTTCTGTTCAATACCATGCAATAAATGGAGCGTCACAAAACATAAGAATTTGCGTTATACATCGTGTAATGTTCTGGGACATTTCATACATTGCCGATAATATTGTACGCAAAAGCTCATCTTTGATAGAACTATTTCATGCAAGTGGCTCCTTCGTGTGGAATGAAATACAAATTTACATGCCATGATATTTACATCACAATGAAAATTCAGATTTTTTTTCTGTGCATGACTCAATAGCCGTTTTTGTTTTAGGTGCACAACTAAGTTCTCGCTGTTTTTTGGTGAGAAAGAACTTTATTTTGAAAACAAAGGTTACAAACGAATTATTCAAAGTATTGCCCATCACTAGCTACGACTTTTTCCCATCTTTCTGGTAGAACGTGAATACCATTTCGATAGAACTATTCGTCTTTTGATGCTATCCAAGAATCAAGCCATTTTGAGATGTCATCATATGAGTGGAATTGCTGACCAGTGAGACCATGTGCCATCGAACGGAACAAGTAATAATCGGACGGTGCAATATCAGGAGAATATGGCGGGTGGGGTAGGACTTCCCATTTGAGCGTTTCCAAGTAGGTTTTCACGGGTTTCGCAACGTGAGGTCGAGCGTTGTCATGCTGAAGAATCACTTTTTCGTGTCTGTGCTCGTATTGTGGCCGTTTTTCGTGCAGTGCTCGGCTCAATCGCATCAATTGAGTTCGATACCGTTCCCCGGTAATGGTTTCGTTTGGTTTCAACAGCTCATAATAAATAACACCAACTTGGTCCCACCAAATACACAGCATAACCTTCGCAGCGTGAATATTCGGCCTAGGCGACGATGTTGAAGCATGCCCGGGCAGTCTCCATGAATGTTTCCGTTTTGGGTTACTGTAATGAATCCATTTTTCGTAAAATCGACATTTTAAGACATCACCTTATATTTGCGTTAATTTACTTGTTTTCCGGGAGTTTGGGGGATGAAAATTGGAAAAAAAAATTTAGGGGGGGGGGAAAGGGGGGGGGGGGGGGGGGTTGAAATTTCGGGAGGCCCGATCGGAAGAAATCGGGTTGAACCCGGGGGGGCTTCCTGGGGGCCGGCGCGCCCGTGGGGGGGCGGGGGGGGGGGGGGCGACAGGAGGGGGGGGCGAGGGGATGGGAGGGGGTGAAAAACGCGGGAGAATAGGGCCGGCCGGGAAAGCGAGACGGGGGATGTTTTTTCGGGGTGTGGTAAGTTTTATATAAAAAAGGAGGGTGTTGGGGGGAAAAAAAAAAAAAAAAAAAAAAAAAAAAAATTTTTTTTTTTTTTTTTTTTTTTTTTTTTTTTTTTTTTATTTTTTTTTTTTTTTTTTTTTTTTTTTTTTTTTTTTTTTTTTTTTTTTTTTTTTTTTTTTTTTTTTTTTTTTTTTTTTTTTTTTTTTTTTTTTTTTTTTTTTTTTTTTTTTTTTTTTTTTTTTTTTTTTTTTTTTTTTTTTTTTTTTTTTTTTATATATATATATATATATATATATATATATATATATATATATATATATTTTTTTTTTTTTTTTTTTTTTTATATATATATATATATATATATATATATATATATATATATATATATATATTTATTATTATATTGAGGGGGGGGGGGGGGGGGGGGGGGGGGGGGGGGGGGGGAGGGGGGGAAATATTTTTCGTCACCCGTCACAATGCGATGTAGAAAACTCTTCCTTTTTTGCCGCTGGAGCAGTTGTTCACAGACGAAAAAACGACGCTCAACATCTCTTGGCTTCAAATCGTAAGGAACCCAAGTTCCTTGCTTTTGAATCATTCCCAACGCATGCAATCGCTTAGAAACGGCTTGGCGGGAAACTCCTAATCCTGAACCAAGCTCTTCTTGCGTTTGACACGGATCCTCATCGAGCAATGCCTCCAATTCAGAGTCTTCGAAGTTTTTTGGCCTTCCTTCACGCGGACGATCATCAGCACTGAAATCACCGTTTTTGAAGCGACGAAACAAATCACGACACGTTGTTTCACTCAGAGCAGCATCACCGTAAACTTTTTGGAGCTCTCGATGTGCTTCAGCCGCCGTTTTCTTCGAATGAAAGAAGAAAATCAACACTTCCCGCAAATGACGATTATTTGGCACGAAATCAGACATCTTCAAACAACCAAAATATATAACACTGAGCCAAATTCACTGATTTGGCAAAGCGGTTTGTTTACCATATGTCTGAGCTTGGTTTATGACCAGCACTTACTACTGGCGCCATCTATTGCTAAACAGCGGGAACTTAGTTGCGCACCGAATAGTTTATATCAAAATTGCTAGATTTCATTCGACAAAGCTCAATATATTGCTCAAAAACTATTTTTATGTCAGATGGAGCAGCGGCCCATTATAAGAACAAAAAGAATTTTACCAGCGTGTGCAATTTCAAGTCCATGTATGGATTGGAACGTCTCATGGGAAAGGTCCATGTAATGCTATTGGTGGTCCTCTCAAGCGAATGGCAAAGAGAGCAAGCCTTGCTCAAGATTATGGAAACACAATCAAAACTCCTCGGGAACTATATGACCGGGCAGTTGAAGAGTCAAATAAAAGTATTACAAAACTGAATTTCTGCTTCATATCAGCTGAACAGTATGCAAACATGTCAGAAGAACTTGAGGAGTTCTATAGCCACGTAAATACAATACCTGTTACACAGGTTCATTGATTCGTACCTATTTCAGAAAATCAAATTTCAGCTAAAAGGTTTTCTGATTCAAAGGATAATCCAAAGAAAATCACTTTGTATGTGAAAGATTTATAAATAATAATAAAATATAAAATTTATATGAAGCTATGTTAATTACTAATTTATACGTGAAGATGTACATATAAAAATAAATAAAATAAAACTCTCACCAATAAACCTACGAGTTTTCATTGACATAAACAGTATTTCGAAAATTCATATAACGTCATATTTGAATCGTCTTTAAATGGATATGCAACAACCATTTAAAGACGACTCAAAAATGCTATTTTTTTACATTTATCAGCCCCCCTCTATCACAATTTTTCCCATACCTTTTACACATTCTGTAACAAATCTTGACCTTCCTGCCAACAACGTCCAAGTGGTGCCCAAGGATAATAACCCTTCCAACACGCCAGAGCTCTGCCCAATCGAACAATATTGGGCCATCGTCAAGCGGAACCTTAATAAGACTCAAAAAGCTGTTGTGAGCGAAAAACAATTCAAGGCAAACTGGCGTTCTGTGGCGTTATAAAGTGGACAAGTAGACTGTACAAAATCTTATGGCAGGTGTTAAACGAAAGACCCGGCAATTCGCTTTCGGTAAAAACGGAAGCTTAGCTGAATATTTCTCCTGTATTCTGTATTAACTGAACTTGAAAAAGAAAAAGAATTTGACTTAATAATAAAAACTTTGATCGACTCACACACATTACTGTTTGACCAAATTTTGATCGGAACACCCTTTAGCGTGTGTTCTGAATTTAAAATAGTAGAAATCGTGGGCGATATTCGGGAAGTGTAGTACAAAACCTATGCTAGTTCACAATAAAATAGATCAAAGAACTGATATAAAATAATATGTCAATCACTGTTGTAAACCCAAATTTGGTGCAAAATTTGAACCAAGTGATTGATTAAGACCACCAGTAAAGTTGCCTTTAATTAAACCGCATAATTGATGCCCACAGTAAATTAACAAGACTTGTGTCGATGGCTGAAGAGAATAATTTTGACACTAAACCCTGAAGAAAATATGTAAACAACTTACAGAAACGTCGACCGAAAGTGAAGTTCCAATGAGCATTCCATTTTCCTCACCACTGAAAAGCCCATTTACATTTTACTGAGCAAATCAAAGCACAGATTGTACCACCCTAATTCCATATTCTAACCAGCATTATGTCCAACAACAAGCATAGCATCACATCGCAGCCGTTGGATGTCTCGCAACGAAAGAACAGCCATGAGCACCAACTTTCACCCACCGCAAACCCCCCACAAAACATGGCAACGACTTTGACTACGCTGACTGACTGTGGACCCCATTGACTATTGGCTTGGCTGCAGCTGCCAACGGTGCTGGTCCGACTGGGGGGAAGTAGCAAGCCAGAAAAAAGGACTTCTATTCAGTACTGCGCTGGAACTCGTCGGAAGCGGACGTTTTCTGCTCTCTGCGTCGTGTGGATCGGCTCTTTTTCGCTGTGTTCCAGTAATCAGTCATCGTCCCCGACCGATTGTGATTATGTTGAATCTCGGATCGTCGCCAGTGTGAATCATCTCCGAAGGCCTTCGGGCACCCATTGTCCTCCTCAGACCAACGGCATAAGGCTAGAAAGACGACTGACGGAAAAGTGTCATATTCGTGAAAAATCGCGCCGTCAGCAATTTCCAGTGGCGCGCAAAATAATAAAAGGCTTGCAAATGTGGTGAAAGTGAAAGAGAGAACGAGACGAGCCTCCCTTCGCCCGTCCCTTCGATTTCTTCTTCTTCTTCTTTCTCTTCTTCGGGTTGGCCTCTTTTGTCCTTTCGAACCTGCAACCATAAAGAGGACATTCAACGTGTGATCGTCATTTCGATTGTCCACCCCACGGCAACCGGAGTGCGCGGAAGTGGCGGGAAAAGGCTATAATGTTTTTTTTCTTCGTCTTCTTCTTCTGCACATCAACATTGGAATTAGTAGCGAAGGAAAAAGTCGCTTTTTCGGCTGACATCAAGTTCAACAAAGGATTATCACAATAGTCGGCTGCTGATCGCGCGGTGGCCGGTGAGGAAAAAAACCCGGAATGGCAGTGTAGAAATAAGGGGGAAAGGGAAGACGGAAGAAAAAGAAAAACGTTTTCCTAAGTGGTTAAGAAAGGCGGAAAATTTTTACTTTCACGCGTGAAGCGCTACACAAATCGTTCGGGAGTTTTGTTAAATGGGTCGTATGGAACGCCGGTGAATAGTTTACGGGGAAGTCGGTACTTATACGGAGAATGTTCGCTGTGAATTCAAGCAGAATTGATAGCTATGTGAGGAAGTGAGTAATGGTCTCGGGTGGAACTGTTTGAACGTATGGAATTTGATTGTAACTGAAACGTTTGAGTAGGAGGTACTCATTTAAGGTAAGCATAGAGATTTTTTTTTATTAGGTTATACATATGAAATACACAGACACATATAATGAATATTAATAGAAGGCAGGCGTGAATAGCGAAATTGTTTGCAATCTTTTATACAAAAGATCTGATTTAAGCGATATTTGGTTTCAATTTACATGGAATATATCATGAATTTATACTCAATCTAGCATTCCATATATAAGCATTACACAATATAGAAATGTTAAGTAAATTTCGATGCCCAGAGACCGACAAATGCAAGCGTCCTTTTGAACATAAAAATGAGTTAAACGAGATGAGAAAATAAATACAAATTTGAAATCTTTGTTTAAAATTTTCCGTACATCAAGGGTGTTCCGATCAAAATTTGGTCAAACAGTAATGTGTGTGAGTCGATCAATGTTTTTATTAATAAGCCATTTTTTTTCGTTTTCAAGTTCAGTTAATACAGAATACAGGAGAAATATTCAGCTAAGCTTCCTTTTTACCGAATGCGAATTACCGGATCTTTCGTTTAACACTTGCCATAAGATTTTGTACAGTCTCCTTGTCCACTTTATTCGCCGCAGAACGCCAGTTTGCCTTGAACTGTTTCTCGCTCACAACAGCTTATTGAGTCTTCTTAAGGTTCCGCTTGACGATGGCCCAATATTTTTCGATTGGGTGGTGCTCTGGCGTGTTTGGAGGGTTCTTGTCCTTGGGCACCACTTGAACGTTGTTGGCAGCATATCACTCCATGGCCTTTTTTCCGTAATGGCAAGATTCCAAATCTGGCAAAAATAGAACGAGACAATTGTGTCGCTTCCGGAAAGGCAGTAGACGTTTTTGTAGGCACTCGTTCAGATAAATTTCCTGGTTGACGGTTCCAGTCACAATGTAAACGTTGCTCTTCAAGCCACAGGTACAGATGGCCTGCCACACCAGATATTTCTTCGCGAACTTTGACAGTTTAATGTGCTTGAAAATATCTGCCACTTTCCCCGTCCGGTTGCCGTATAAAATTCCTGTCCAGAAAGTCTTTTTAAAGTCTGCCTTGACGTAAGTTTCATCGTCCTGTACCACGCAATCAAACTTCGTCAGCATCGTCGTGTACAACTTTCGCGATCGTGCTTTGGCCGACGTGTTTTGTTTATCGTCGCAATTTGGAGTCACCACTTTCTTGCAAGTCGACAGTCCAGCTCGTTTTTTAGCTCTATCCACGGTTGAAGGCGCCACTCCCAGCTTCTTTGCGACATCTCGGACGGAGAGGTTGGGGTTCCACTCCAAACAGCGGGCAACTCTTTATGTCGTCGCTGTGGCCTCCCGCTTTCGATTTCCCCCCGATCCAGCTTTCTTGGCTGTCGACAAACGTTCACCGAACACTTTTAATACGTTGGTAACAGTTTATTAAGCCACATTCAACAATTTCGCCAACTTGGCGTGAGAGCAGTTTGAATTTTCGCCATGCACGTGCAAAATTTTTATACGTTGCTTCTCTTCCTTCGATGACATTTTGATAACTGAAGTGCCAATCTCAAAATTAAAATAGAGGCATGACGCTATACCCACACATCTTCAAAATTAGGGATGTGCAAAAATTTTTAATGCACGATGAAAGGAAATGCGTCAAGTTTAAGTCGACCAAATTTTGATCGAAACACCCTTTATTCAAACATATTCAATAAACCTTCCGTGACACGCCAGTGTCACCACGCTGGCTACTGTTATAACAGTAGATGTTAAGTTCTGAATTCCAGGACAGTTTGAATGACATAGAATATCCCTTGATTATCTCATAATGCCTGTTGGTCTTCCCGGGCATTCATTAAATATGTATGAATAAAGATCATAACTTTGTATAGCGGATAAAGCTACTGTTTCAACAGTAGATCTTAAGTTCTGAATTCCAGGACAGTTTAGCAAATCTCAAAAAAAAAGTTTTTCCCTTTTCCACTCTTTTCAATCACTTCTGTGTTAATGAGCACCAAATTAATCAGAATACACATAATTGCTTGTATAGCTTCCTGGCGCGGGTTTTGGCTACCGTCTTTTATTAGTCGTTGCGGTTTAGTGCCTTCCTGACCTTGTAGACTTGGAAGCCGGCACGTTTCATCGTTTTTTCGACAAACCAGATGGAAACCTCCGCCTTCTTTGCCACATCCCGGATCGAAAGGTTCGGTCGACGCTTGAACAGATCTAACACTTTCCTTGCCTTCACCAGATCAACTGCCTTTGGTTTTTTGCCGCTGGGTCGTCTGGGTCGTCTGGGTCTCCTTAAATGACTTCACCATCCGGGACACCGTTCGAATGATGGAATCCCAGGTGTTTTCCGATCCATCTGTGGAACTCATCCGGGTTTTTCATGGCGGCGCACATAATTTTATGCCGGATCTCCTCTGATTCTGATGTCATCTCAATAACCACTTGATAGATTGTGATGAAATTTTGCCAACGTAAACATTCACTCTTGACTAGTTTCATTCAAATTTCATCAGCCTGTCTGTCTGACCCTTACAGACTCGGAAACTACAGAAACGGGGGGGGGGAAAATTTGGGGGGGGGGGTTTGGGGGGGGGGGAAATTTTTTTGGGGGTTTTTGTTCCCCCCCTCTTGTGTGGGGGGGGACGTTTGGCATATGGATCTTTGGCATATGGATGTTTGGCCGAATGGATGTTTGGCCGAATGGATGTTTGGCCGAATGAATGTTTGGCCGAATGGACGTTTGGCCGAATGGACGTTTGGCCGAAAATTGTCTATTAGCATAAATGTATTGCAGAGAAAAGGAAATAAGAATCCAAAAAAGTATTTTCAAACGCATTAGATCTAAAAAAGGAAATAAGGAACCAAAAAATCATTCTCGAACGCATTAGATAGCATCCCGATATTCTAGATTTATTACACCTAGAGTTTATTAGCATGTGTGCGCATTTGCAGTAATAAGCATTCTAATTAAGTTTCAACTATATCATTTCACTAAAGAACGAAATTTTTATGTTCAAAAAGGCAAAAAATGGTATTCGGCCATTTGCCCATATACATGAGAAGTATGAATATGTTTTGATAAAATCTTTGACTCCCGATTTTAGGTGGAAATGTGTATTATGTTAAACAGTTAGACAGAATGTGTCATTATTTTTTATAATCTTGAAGAAATATGCAGTTCCTCCGAAAGATACCTTCTTTTGATTCTTTGCACATGGGTCTTCTATGACGATACATGTACCTGTATTCGAAAGCAAACTTCTGAATCAAGCGCTTGCCCGGTTTATTACTCCTTGTGAGATTGTTCCTTCTTTCAAACAAGAGCAGTTCTTTGGAGTTTCACTGATCAAACAAATGTAATTCTCATGATTTCATGCATTTAAATTTGAGAAATTTTGGAGCGACTGGCGAATTATGTGAGAAACTAATATTTGATAATTTTGAGCTTTCATAAAATTGAATTTTTCTTATTTTACTTTTGAGACGTTGTTTGGAATCAAATGATTAAAAGTTATTTTCATTCTGCCCAACGTCCATTCGGCCAAACGTCTTTATGCCAAACGTCCATTCGGCCAAACATCCGAATGCCAAACGTCCGTAGGCCAAACTTTTTTATGCCAAACGGGGTATCATCCTCTTCTGGTTCTCATACAAATAAAGCACAAATTTCTACATAACTCGAGAACCAATCAAACGAATGGAACCAAATTTGGCAAGTGGAGGTTTTTGAAAGCAAGAAATGTTTTGACGGTATCCCCTTCTGCTTCCTTTTTATCCCCTCCTGCTTCTGAAAGGGGGGCTCTCATACAAATAAAGCACAAATTTCTGCATAATTCGTGAACATATCAAGCACATGGAACAGAAATTGGGATATGGAGGTTTTTAGAGGCAGGATTATTTTATATGGTGGTTCAAGGCCCCTCTCCTTCTTGAAGGGGGGGCGGGGTGTGCTCTCATTAAAATAAAACAGAAATTGCTGCATAACTCGAGAAGTATTCAAGCAAATGGAACCAAATTGGGCATGTGGAGGTTTTTGGAGGCAGGATTTTTGCTATGGTGGCTTCGGAGCCGAAGTGCCTGACTCACATCACTCTTTAGCCTCTTGTTTTGATTCAGTACCATGGTGTAGACCATGGTCTCATCCATAGTAATGAATCGACGCAGAAAGTCCTTTTTATCCTTTCGAAATTGCTCCAAATGTTGCTCAGAAAGCCGCATTCGAACGTGTTTTCGTTGCATTGTAAGCAAATGCGGCACAGTTTTTTGAAACTCAAAACTTCGGCCAAAATATGCCATGTTGTTCCATGAAATATGCCCAAGGTGTCAGCTATCACATCCACAGTCGGTCGATGATCTTCCAAAACCATATCCTGTATTTTCGCTATGATTTCTGTTGTTGATGCACTTTTTGGACGTCCTGAGCGCCTTCAACGCTTGTATGGCCACGCTTAAACTCCAAAACCCATCGGTGAACGGTTGAAAATGAAGGAAAAGACGCCATTAATACTTTCACCATCTTTGCATGGATCTCAGTAGCCGAAAACCTTTCATAACAAAGAATTTAATCACCGCATGATATTCGGATTTTTCTTTTTTTTTTTTTAAATACTCTGACACGTCATTTTCAAATGGCTTGTAAGCAAAGAATGAATTAACAGATCGAAATGAAAGATGAATATTAAAATGGTGTAGACATTTTGGTTTTTCTACTGCTCCATGTCGCTTTCGTTACTTTTTGAACCTAGTATTTTGTGTGGATGTGTGGCTAATTTTTATTTCATACGCCATTTTTTCGCCGACAAAGCAGGATTCCATCGAATTCGCTCCTTCATTGCTTTGACCGCTGAGGGACCCTGCGTTTCTTATACTTCGTCTTATGAACAACAGTGCCAGTATCTTTGAAACGTTTTAAGGAATGTATCGACAATAAGCTATCCACGAACATTTGCGTTGTATGCGTGTATTTGTGATGGTTTTAATGTGTTCATCATATCATGCTGTGCATACTTACCTTACCAATCAGACTAAGGCCGGTGTGGCCTCTGCTGTACACAGAAGTTGTTTCCATTGTAATCGGTCCATGGCTGTTCCTCGCCAGCCTCGCTGTCTGCGGAGGGTTCGTAGGTCGTCTTCTACTTGATCGATCCACCTTGCGCGTTGCGCGCCTCTTCTTCTTGTACCTGTCGGTTCGTTTTCGAGAAGTATTTTTACAGGGCTGTCGTCCGACATTCTTAAGACATGCCCAGCCCATCGTAGTCGACCGATTTTTGATGGTCAACTTTGTGGTTCGGTGAGCTTTGTTCGATCTTAGCGTCCTTCGGAGTCCAAAGTAGGCACGATTGCCAGCCATAATGCGCCTTTGTATTTCTCAGCTGGTGTCGTTATCGGCTGTCACCAATGAGCCCAGGTACACGAATTCCTCTACTACCTTGATTTCATCACCGTCGACCTGAACTTGTGCTAGGAGGCTATCATTGTCTTCTCGCGAGCCTCTTCCCTTCATGTATTTTGTTTTTAACGCATTCATCACAAGCCCAATCTTACCAGCTTCAGCATGCTGTGCATGTGACTGTCATCTTTCGTTTGTTTATTTATTTGCACGGTTTAAATTCTTCGTTTTCAAAATGTTGCGCATTGAAAAAGACGTGAAAATTTAGGTTTTGGACACATGGCTACGTGAAAAGGGTGTAGCTATGCGACAATTGGCGAAGTGCTTCGGAATTCATCACGCGAGTGTAGAATCCATCAAAACCAAGTTTGGAGAACTCTGTTTTCCGGATGAACTGCCAAGAAGAGGCAGAAAATCAGAATCAGAAACCCTAAACTGGATCAGAAAGTGGTAGCTCTAATGCGGAAGAACAAATCAATGTCGATACGTGATTTGGCCAATTAAGCGGGAACAAGCGTCGGAATGATTCACATATCAAGAAACTGAACAACCTGCACAGAAAAAAATCATGAATTTTAACAGGTGCGTAAAATTTCTCCTTGTTTAATTCCAAGCCAAAAAAGGCGAAAACAACGAAATTGTTTGCAATCTTTCATGCACCATACAACAATCTTTTATGCAACAATCTTTCATACAACAAGCTAGATTCAGGCGTTCTCTTGCTTGAATTTACATGAAACGCTCCATTATTTTCTGCCAAAACTAGCATTCCCTTTATGTGCATAAGATAACGCAGATCAGTCGTTTGTTAGAAAAGCTTTAAATGATGAGACAGGATCGGAGGATTATAGATCTCGTATGTTCGATCTTAACGCGCTTCCAAAATTTGCGCATACGGTAGGCATCAAAACAATTAGGCATCGTACTTATTCTCACTTTCACAGTTTTTCAAAACTTATGTTTTCCTACAAGTATAACTCTATCCAACGCGAATCGTTAACACAACAGAATAACTATTCATAACTGTACTCATTGGAATGTACAGTAAATGTTACTTCGGAACATCATGCTAGAGAAACAAAACGTTGTCCGTGATAGGAAATATCTTGATATTTGTTGGAACGTAACATTCTTTATAATTTTGTAACACCGATTGATTAATATGTACGCGACTTATTGTCATGTTTTGTTTATAAAATTTTAAATACTTGAGAAAATAAAATAGAAATCGTAAAAACCTCCAGTTATTAATGGCGAAACTGACAAAAATGAAACAATCGAGAAATGATCGAATTATTAGCGTCCGCTGTTTCACTTTTTCGTGACGGCAGCCATTTGTATTTTTTTTTCACAAAGCTCTCAAGGTTTGCAGCGAAGGGAAAACTGAAATTCTTTTAGACAGCAGTGATTGCCAATTGGTAAGAACTTGGAAAGTAATGTTAGATAAATTCAATTTTAAACACACACACACACACACACACACACACACACACACACACACACACACACACACACACACACACACACACACACACACCTTATTTTGCTCCTCGTTGTTGAACCCACAGGCTACAAATAAATCACGGGCAACCGACTGCATAATTATTAGCCGCCTAACAACGGTTGCCTAGCCAACGGCTTGCTGACGACAGCCTGCAGCGCAATCAGCTACAGAGTGCGGCAGAAAATAATGCAAAAATGTTCAAACTTGAGTATTGGGTTAATTCGTGTAGCTAGTGACTAATTTCTGTCGAAAGTGTATTTGTTTATGTTTACTTTCTAATGCTGCATCCAAATATTCTATTTGTTTTATTGCAAATTCGTCAAAATGTTCGCGAAAGAAGTGATCACCAGTTTGTTGCTCGCCCAGAAGAAGCCGAAAGAGATTGCCAAGGTGGTAGGGTGCCATTTGGCAACAGTTTACCGCATAAAAAAGTCCCTGCATGATAGTCCTAAGCAGCGGAAGCCGGGAAGCGGACCTCCGCGCTTTGCACGCACGCCGAACGTGATCAAATCGGTCCGTGCAAAAATTGCTCGCAACCCGGTGCGTTCCATAAGAAAACTTGCAAAAGAAGCCAATATTTCGAAGAAATCCATGCGGAGAATCATCAAAGAAGACCTGCATGCATCTTCCAGAGCCAGAGTGAAACGCCACTTGATTACGGACCGGGTCAAGGAACTACGAGTGACTCGTTCCAAGAGATTGCTTTCCTTGTTGGAGAAGGAAATAATGATAATCCTGTTCTCGAACGTTGAAATGTTGAACGATAACATGAAGTTTTGGCCGAAGGATTTGTGGCCCCCTAGCAGTCCAGATCTTAATTTGTTGGATTATTCGATTTGGGCATATGTTGAAGCACGAGCCTGCAAAACATCACACCCTAGTGTGAAAACCCTGAAGTCAACCATAACACGCACATGGCAGTCAATGTCAGAGGACTACGTCCGAAAGGCATGCTCTGGCTTCCGGCGTCGGCTCGAGGATGTTATAAATAAGAATGGAGGACACATTGAATAAATTTGTCTAAAAGCACTTTATGAAGATAACTGCACTCGAAAATGTTGATATTATTGCTTAAATTAGTTGAATGGGATTTGAAAGAAATAGAACAAATTTTCGCATTACTTTCTGCCGCACCCTGTACCTGAACAATTTGTTGGTCGGCGGTGCACCTTCTATGGTACACAACCCCACTGATTTTTGTATGAAATACATTATTTAATAGTTATTGGAATTCTTTCGAAAACTGGAAACCGTGGTGCTAAACACAGTTGGTTCTACTCCGAAAAATACCATTCTGCCTGTAAAGACATTTCGATTGTGGATTTTTAACACTCAACGTGGCGTCATTTCTATATCATCTACATATATATCGACATCATCTTCAAATATATCAATATCATCACCATATACATCTGTATCATAAACATATTTATCTCTATCATCTACATATATTTCCATATTATCTACATATAACGGGTGTCCACTAAAAAAAGAGAATGATTTCAATACTTTTCCATCAGAACAAAAACGGCCGCATAGAAATGTCACTTTAGATGAATGAATCGTTGCACTCTCCAGAAAATTTTCATACACTCTTATTTCACTCTAACATGTTCAGTCGTGTTCAGCATGCCGTCGAAACAGGAAGAACTGCGCGCGCGCGTTGTACAATTCTTTCAAGCGAACGAAGATCGTGGAAAAAAATACTCGGTGGACCATTTTTGTCGTGAAAAAGTTCCGGTATCCACCGTATACCGTATCCTGGCATGCATGAGAGTAACCCGGAAGAAAGGTTGCGGCCGTCCAGCGAAAATAATGAATGAGAAAACGCTCCGCTCGCTGCGCAGCATGTTCAACAACAAGGATTCGGTAAGTCAACGGGAAGCAGCCCGAAAGTTCCATTGTTCGAAGTCACTCATCTGCAAGACGCTAAAGAAAGAAGGAATAGTGTGTAGAAAGAAAACCAGATCCCCAGAGTACACAGATGAGCAGATTCAAACCGTGAAATCCCAATGCCGCTGGATGACTCGGAATTACGGCGGAAAATCTTTCGTTCTGGACGACGAAAGCTACTTTCCTCTTTGGAAGTCTCAGATACCGGGAAACGACCGATTCTACACTAAGGACAAATCTACTACTCCTCCAAAAGTAATGTATAAGTTCAAGCACAAATTTGAATCGAAGGTTATGTTATACATCGTAATATCCGATAAGGGTATTTCGAAGCCGTGGTTCAAACCAAGCGGTTTGGCCATCAACCAGGAGGTGTACCAAAGAGAGTGTTTGCAGAAAATACTCATCCCATTTCTTAAACAACATCACTCGGATGGCAAATACGTGTTTTGGCCGGACAAGGCATCATCGCACTACGCAAAAAAAAACGCTAACGTTTTTGGAGAGCCAAAATATACCATATGTCCCAAAAGACCGGAATCCGACAAATTTGCCACAGTGCCGTCCTATCGAGGATTTCTTCGGTCTTTTGAGCTCCATGGTATACAAGGATAATTGGAAGGCCAAGAACACCAAGCAACTTACCAACAGGATCAAAAGCTGCATCCGAAAAATCGATGTGGCTGCCGTCCAACGGTCATGTTCCAGCATAACGACTAAGCTGCGCCGCACGGCGGACCACGGACCATATGACAATATTCACTAAACTTAGTTTGAAGATTTAAGTTGACCCTTTTAATAAAATAAATCAGTTTGAACAAAACTTCACTGGTATTTTTTTCCTGACCCATTCTTTTCGTTCTCATTATTTAGTGGACACCCGTTATTTCTAAATCATCTACATATATATCTATACATATATATGTTCACCATATCGTGATATGGCTACCACCTTGTTCATTCATGTTTCTCTCTTTATTTGGCCCGGGGGTGGCGCAGAACACAGCAATAAAAAAAAATGCTCTCCCGCCCGCCCCCCCCCGGCGGCCACCCAAACTCATCATTCTCTCTGGTTGCTTTCTGCAGGGTACTTGCAACTGCCAGCTGCCAGGACTATACTGGCCATTGCCGCTCTGCATAGCTCCGTGACTGCCGAGCGAATAAAGCAAATTTTAAAGTGTCTCCCTTATATATTGTGCACTGACACGCATGAGACGTTCATTACATAAATTTGAAGTCTGTGCTAGGAAAATACTGTGCATTTAGTAAATTTAGCCTGCAAAATAAAATGATAAGACAACACCTCATATTTTGGTTATTTTCAACAGTTTAAAATTGTTAACTGATAATGTTTGATAGTTGAATTGATACGGGGAAAATTTCAAACCGATTGATGTGAATATCTTAAAAATTCATCAAGCATTTATTAAGTTATTAGCGTTTAATTTGTAACGATATATCGTGACGGTCGCTTATTTTTAGATTTTCAATTGACACACTACCCTTGCCGTAGGATGTAGTCTGCGTCAAAACACCAATCCGCCAAATAGCTCCAGCATCGAACGCTATTGGGCGATTGTGAAGAGAGTCTTCAAAAAGACTGGTAAAGCAGCTGAGAATATGAAGGAGTTAAAAAAAAATTGGGCTTTGGCGTCCAAAAAATGTGATGAAACATTTGTCCGGAACTTGATGAAAAGTGTTCACTTCGCAAAATTCGCGAATTCGTGAAATAATAATATTAATTTCATCCGATCTTCACGATCTTCACAATGTTCCAGTTCAATCCCGAACAATAAAGAATCATCGATTTGTTTGAATAAAACATCATTTTTTTATATGGTTTGAAAACTTGTTTTCGATACAGTCCTTATGGTTCTGTACACAAAAAGTCTGCTCAATTTTAAATGCGAAAGCTTCCGTCTGATATCCATGTTTGTGAATCCGTTAAGATGCAAGATCCGAATTTGTTCTCTATATGAATCCATTTTTGTTTTGGTAAATTAAAGAACACAAATTCAATTTGTTGTTTACGAATGAACTGACAACAAGCCACAGTTTCAAAACGTTCACAAGGGTTCACCGATAAATTGTACCAAGAGGATCACAAATGAGTGTATCACTTCCATGTTGCTACCCTGTATAATCTAAACTTAATTTGATCTTACGATCAGAAGCACATAGCAATGGCTCATGCAGAAGTCGTATCTTATGGCAAAACTAGGAGTTTTATCAAGCACAATTAAAATTTATTCATGCATTCAATCTTTTCGCATGCAAAATTCACATCCTTGGTTGCAGTTTGAAAGAATCTTGACCTGGCCACAGTTTGGATAAATGAACTTCATCCAAGTTTCCGAGTTTTCTACTCGGAACTTTTCTCAACCCTACAACCCTACACCCTACATACACATAACTTCCAAAATAAAATTAACCTACTTTTGAAATATGATTCCATTGAACTATCTCACATAAGTTAAGGCTTTACAAACACCTCAAAAACTTTATCGCTATAACATCCTTGATTCCCAATACCCACAAGCAAGCATCAAATCAGCATGTTTGGCTGATCTGTGTACTTCCGGACAAGATGATGTATAATTTAATATCATTTAGCACATGTGGTGGAAAGTTTGACCGCCTGGCAAATGAATGAAGACGAGTGCCATGGTCTCTGAAAGAGAATTCCGATGATTGCACCAGGACAACCAAGCGTTATGTAAGGTTTTTGATCTTATTCCCGTCGTACTTATGGCAACCCGAGTTTTCTCCTTGATTTGGACAAACTCGGGAGTAATTTAAAGACCAAAATATTCATGATTTCATACCTACCATTGGGTTTGAGAACAAGAAATAGATTTTCGATAATGCCATAATATACAATATCATCGAAAATCTCCTATCTCTTCATGCGCCATTCATACTACATCCATTGATATTACGTTTTCTACTCGATAGAACGAAAATTAGCAACGAAGCAGCGCTCTACCCTACTACATATTCCAGAGAAGTAGGCCGGAAAACATAGCCAGAAGACAATCGGGATAATTTGAGCAGTGACCAACGCTCTCAGTGATACCGACAACGAGCAGGAGCAAGTTCCTTCGCATGAATGAATCGTAAAATTACTTCCCTGGACATACATGTTGTAGTCCCCTTGCCCGTTCCATGTCATGCCTGAATCCCCTGCCTTTGTCGAACCATCGAAAGAGCAAAGTTTGAGGCTTTTCTCGTTTTCCTCGCTGGGTAGAATAGATAAAAAGGTTTCTAATAAGTTGTCCGGTGATTCCGAGGGATTCCCAGCGGGTGGTAGTCGAGAGTGGTTCGGACGCATTAATTCCGCAACCCTTCTTGGGATTGATGCGGGGTTGTCCGATTCCATTCCGACGCTGCTGTTGTCGCCCTGGCTACCATTTAGGAGAAAAATGTGATTTAAACGAACGAAGTACTGCTGACGTGGCAACATTCTGCGGCGTTAGGTGTTTTTGCCTTTTTCGTGTCCTCCTATCATACAGCTTCATTTTGCGGAACGCTGCTGGAGTGGATTGTGACGGGCTTAGGAAAGTGAATTACGTCACATTGGCTCGGTGGGCGTTAATTTATGAGGTATATTTATGAGCAAACATTGCGGTAATTGCTAGGGAATTTCTGTATGGATATTTCGTCGCAGTGGCAAAAAAATGTCTATTTCTTTCACATATTTGTCTACGAAAATATTATTGTTTGTATTGCTCCTCAAATGGTGTTAATTTTCAAACCATAATTGAAATACTTTGCATTGGAATGTCGGTTCTAATTACAGTCATTGAATAATTTAAATGAGCTTCGCTTGCACCCTTTTCATGTCAACATGTCATGTTTATAAACGTTAGGGTCTGTGCTGGAAATGTTGATGATAAACAAAGAAAGCGGATCCAGCCGTTCATTGCCTGGTGGTAAACCTTCGTTAGAAACTGAGAATGTCATTTGTCGATAAGCATTCCTCGAATTAATATACAAATGACCTTTTGCTGAACAAACGTTGGTTAGAGCAATTACAGGCAAAACATTAACGGTTTGTCATGGAACTTTTTCGATTTTGCAAACTTCGATGATTCAATCAACACTTGTCAATATACTCGTTTTTGTCGTTCTACAATCACGTAAACTTCTATTGCTCATCCTAGCAGGCCAAATTGGATCGATTCTCCAGCTGGCGTGGAACTGCTCATTAGTAGCAGTGCCAGGCATAGCGTAGAAGGACTACAAGCTTTCCGCACTGAGTTTGTACAAATATACATTGAAGCTTGGGAGGCGATTAGCATTATTCGCACGGCTTCGGCCGTCCGTCTGGCTGGTTGTGATAATGGCAACCGTTTCTCCTTATGAACGTAACGTATCCTTGGTATGTGCCAGGATTGTCCGATACGCACACTGCATGATACTCTGCGTGTTCGAAGTAATTTGCAGCATGAATAAGAAAGAGCGAAATCGCCGCCGGCATCCCATCCTAATGAAGCTGTTTCACATTAGCATACAATTACACTCGGATGGAGCGCAGGTTGGCAATGACAAGATGAAGACAGCAGCTGTGCGGGTGATTTGGAGTAAGCTTACTAAGAAACTGCAGTGCAGACTCTGCGCTTTCTCTGAATGCAAATCCCTCGTAAAGAGAAATTCATTCGAGCAAATCAAAGCAACCTTGGAGAATTTAACCCGTTTACTCTATTCCTTAAAATTTTACCCAAAACATGCGTGTGAATGTTCTCTTCAGAGTCTAATGCATCACACTGAGGACTAGAATGACCACTGAAATCAATTTCGACCCCTGGAGCAAGAGTCCATTAAATTCTTGATTGCTTTGCGTTGTCTCTCGCTCACTCTCACGGCAGCCATGGCACCGCCCCTACAATTCTACTTAATCATCGTCGACTAATGAATTCATTAGATCAACCAAACGGAAACACACTTCCGTCCAGCAAGCAACGTAGCGGTTGAGGTGAACGGGGTAGGGGAAGTTCAAGAGACCTCATCCAGGAAATGACGTACCCCATCCCGAATAATCATCGTTTTGCGAAGCCATTGTCCACCCTGACCGGGTTCGAAAGAAGCCATGAGGTGCAAAGCTGGAAGGCAAAGAGATGAAGGTGAATTTAAAATTTATCCGGTGACATTAAACGCCGACGGAAAATGGATAACTAATGGTTTCTGAGGTTGATGAAGTGAGAGATGTATCTTTTTTTTTTGAGAGCGGAGAAACTTTAAGGTCTGTATCCGCAATAATCCGGACACCTCAAAACATTAATAAAACATAAATTTCGCATTACATTTCCGTCGTAGTTGTTTATTTCAGATTCATGGGATGTGTTTTAACAATTGGTGAAGACAAAACATAGTTATTCGGTATTTGCATAAAATTTTCGAACTTTGCGCTTAACACCGTCCATTAGGGTTTGTACAGACTCTTCAGAAATCGTAGAAGCCGTCCAAATTTGCTGGAAGTGTTTGATGTCTTTGATTCCTTGCTTCTTTCCAGAAAGCTTCCGCTTCATCAAAGCCCAATATCTCTCGACTGGTCGTAGCTCTGGGCAATTAGGCGGGTTTTAGGTTTTTGGTACAATGTTCACTTGATTTGCTCCATCACAGTTTAAGCATAGTGGCATGATGCCAAATCGGGCCCCAGAACAAAGGTTTTTCTTTGTGACTTTTGATGAAGGGTAGCAATCGCTTCTGCAGACACTCTTTTTGGAAATCTCCTTGTTGATTGCGCCTGTAGTGACTTTTTTGCCACACGTGCAAATTGCTTGCCACACAAGGTATTTTTTGGGAAATTTCGATGCCTTCTTCGTTCTGAAATGCTCAGCTGTAGCATTTCTGGCCATAGCAGAATAAAAAGCCAGCCCTGGAAACTGCTTGAAACCCTCCAGGACATAAGTTTCATCGTCCATAACAACATATGAAAACTTCGTCAAATATTCGCAGTACAAACGTCGAGCCCGTGATTTTGCTGCCAAGTTCTGTTTGTCGTTGCGATTTGGAACTGTTTTTACTTTATACGACTTAAGTCCCAAACGTTGTTTTGACTTTTGGACAAAACCAGACGACATCCCTATTTTACGAGCCACCTTTCGAATGGAGAGATTTGGGTTTTTCGTTAATATCCTTTTCACCTTTCAGTCCATGACAGGATCAGCGCGTCCAATGTTTTTGTCATTTCTCGGTTGTCTCTCCACCGTCAAACGTTCCGAAAATGATTTGAGCACATCGTGAACAGTGTATTTAGGCAAATCCAATATTTTTGCAAGGTCCCGTATTGACAAGTCAGGATTTGCCGTACGCCCGTACAAAATTCGATGGCGCACTTGTTTTTCTTTCGTCGCCATCTTGAATACTAAACATGAAATGTAAACATCAATCATCTTTTTCATCATAGACTCTCAGCTATACCACAGTGAAATTTTTCATTCCTACGTGCAATATTTCAAAAGTTACAATGACATGAAAGTGTCCGGATTAATGTGGATACAGACCTTAATCTCCAAAATGGCTTAACAAAGGTGGTGAGTTAGAGATGTGCACAGGAAAAAAGATCAATTTTAACAGATGCGTAAAATTTACCGTCGTTCAATTGCATGTTAAAACATGCGTTAGCAACGATGTCCACTTTAAATCGAGCACTCGACTGTGAAGAAGACTGTAAATCGCAGATCCATTAGGCCTATCTGTCAAAAGCTAAATTTTTTTTCTAGTGGAATTTAAAGAAATTTGCTCGCGTTGACTAGTCACAGTTTGAAAAAGTGTTTCAGTTTTTTATTTTGTGTTTTCAAAAAGTGAATAAGTGAAGTATTGGTTTAAATTTTCCTAGTTTTCCAATAATCATTCAATGCAAATCATGTATCGGGGAAAATGAGGGACCATCAGGGCACCCAAGCGAAACGATTTTTATAGGGAGCTTAGGAATGTCTCCTCCTTAATGTTAAAATTTCGCGGAACAAGTACGGGTTCTTCGATCCCTTCTTTTGGGTTTATTCCGTAAATCAAGGGCTTGGTTTTTTTCGCTCTTTATTCGAAAGAGGTTTTCTTATCTATTCCCCGAATTTCACCTATGTGTCTCTGCTTACGGGTCCGTCCACCATTTTTTGGCCCTTGATGTAGGAGTTTGAAGATTACAAACAGCAATGCAATCATAATCAAATCGTTTTTCAGATTACTTCAGTGCTATAGGGAGTATATGGCAACGACTGTTCCAGAAAGTATAAGCACACCTTATTTTAACGGTCACTTTGAATATAATGAAATATTTCAACATGTTTTGGCTGCGTCCTTTTGTTTGCACGTTTCTGAATGACATAGCATCAAAACAGTGCTCAGTTTTGTGTTACCTATCAAAATGCGCGGTCTTACTCCGGAAGAACGAAAAAGTATCGTGCACAAATGGTGCACTGTGAGCGGACTCTCCTTGAGAAAATTGGCCAAGGAAGAGGGTGTAAGCGTCGGAGCGGTACGATCTGCGATTTGAAAATATAGAGAACAGTTTACGTTTGAAGATGCGCCGAAGAGTGGTTGGAAATCCGGTCCTGTTAGTCTGGATATCGATAAAAAAATCAGGGATGCCTAGAAGGGAAAACCAGCGACTTCCGTTCGGGATGTTGCGAAAAAACTAGGGACCTCGTCGAGTAACGTCATGCGTGCCAAAGAAAGACTTGGGCTAAAAACATACCGGAAGCAAAAAAAAAAACCCAAAAGGAACCCAAAACAGGCCGCGTCCGTGAAACCACGGGCCCGCAAACTCTACGATTCGTTATTGTGTAGAAATTCTGGGTGTATAATAATGGACGATGAAACGTATGTGAAACTAGATTACTAGATTAAAATATCATATAAAACACAAAAACAAATATGATTTGCCAAATAAAATAATTGATACTAACAGTATAGGCACAAAACATGCATAGTACTCAAGATAAAACAACTGACCAAAGATTGACCAAATTTTTTCTGAGATCGATCCGTCAAAATCCAAATATACGTCAATGTACAGTGCATACAATGCACAGTGGAAAATGTTTGATATATACTGCCGCTAAATCCCTTAGTTAGAGCATACGACTTTCTTTGGCAGAAATGTCGAATGTTTTAAATTCGTGCAAGCTATGAGAAGCAGCTTATTTTACCCCAAAATCTCGTATTTGTTGTGCACAAATAAAAACAAAAACATTGAATTTTACAAAGGGAATACTAGACTTGGCAGAAAATATTGGGATATTTCATGTAAAGTTAAGCCAGATCACCCCCGAATCTAGCCTGTTGTATGGAAGATTGCGAACATTGTTGTATGGCGCATGCAAGATTGCAAACAATTTCGTTGTTTACGTCTTCTTTGGCTAGAAATTAAACGAGGGGAAATATTACGCGCTTGTTAAAGTTCATTTTTTTTTCTGTGTAGTTTTTCTCGCTTCATTTGCTTAAAAGGTAAATTTAATCATTTAATTCTATCGGACGTGGACCACATGGCATCCAGAGGTCAGACTGTGTCGTTAAAAGACTATTGAAAATATTTGTAGGAGAGTTTGGGTGGAATAAAAACGACTCTACAACGCATTTCCAGACAAAAAATATATAATAACAAATCTCATTTTCACTTTTTCTAAAAACAATTTACCGAGCGTATTAGTAGAACAAACTAGGAAAACTAGGAAAATTTAATTCGGGCAGCCGAAACTGAAAAAGTCTGTAAGTCGCAGACGAAAATAGGCCAATCTGTCAAAGGATAAGCTTTGTCTAGTGGAATTTAAAGGAATTTGCTCTCGTTTACTGGTGATTGTTTGATAAAATTTGTTTGTTTTTTTTTTCAAAGTGACAAGTGTTAATTTGAATTTTCCTAGTTTTCAATCACAAATTCATTTTTGATTTGGTTGAAACTTTGAATATTTTTCCAGCTTTTTCCATGCTGTTTTTTTTTTACCGGTCAAGAGATTCTTGTCACACTTTATGTGTTTAAGACAAACGTTTTTTGTCTTGGGGTCCTCCCTTAGCTCAGCTCGTAAAGGCGCAGCTACAAAGCAACACCATGCTGAAGGTGGCTGGGTTCGATTCCCGGTCTGGTCTAGGCATTTTTCGTTAAGGAAAATTTCTCGGCTCCCTGGGCATAGCGTATGATTGTACTTGCCACACAATCATACTAATGCAAAAATGGTACTTGCTATCGAAAGATCTTAATTAATAACTGTGGAAGTGCATTTAGAACACTAAGTTGAGAGCAAGCAATGAGCTAATTGTGAAAGCAGTAAGCTTGAAATGCTAAAGAAGAAGACAAACGTTTTTTGAAATATCGCAGGTATCCGCAAATTTTATGGACATTGCACTATGGTCCAGATCACGAATTTACGAGAAAACATGCTCCCAGCGCCTAAACTTGAAACTTTACAGCAAAGTGATGTTCTACAATATGGTTTGTATCACTAAGGCCCATTTTTTTATGTTGCTTAAAATTAGGGTGGTTCCCATTTTCACGGAAATACAAAAACTATTTTTTTTGTTTGTAGAAATAGACGTTTATTCTTGTGGGAAAAGTTGTAGCGCAGAAAATTTCATGGAATTCTCATATATAAATTTTTTTTAGCTTGAAAATTGACCGATTTAGAGCAATTTTCTCTTGTCAACTTAGGGTGTACCATAAAAAAATGGTTTTTTTACCCTAACTTTTTTATTTAAATTCCCACCGTAAAGTTGTGTTCCGACGAATTTTAGAATTTTTAAAGACGCGTACTTTGGTATACAAATCAATAGTTATTGAAGTTTTTCTAAAGAAATACGCCCTCTTCAATTGTTTATTTTTATGATTGGGGCAAAAAAAATAAGTCATCATTTGAAAGGGCAATTTATATTGTTTAATATATGTGAAAATTAGAGATATGTTATTTCTGTATCTTGAGAAAATTACATTTGAATCTGGGATGGTTGTAGAAGAAAAACTTCAATAACTATTGGTTGGTTGAAGCTAGCGGCAAAGTTAATAAATCAAAATACGCGCCTTTAAAATTTCTACATTTTGCTTGAAAACATTTTTACGATGAAAATTTAAATAAAAAAGTTAGGACAGAAACACTTTTTTTTATGGTACACCCTAAGTTGACGAGGGCAAAGTTGCTCTAAATCGGTCAATGTTTAAGCTACAAAAAAGCTTATTTAACTTATTTAAATTTAATTTAATTTTAAGCTGAAAAATGTTTGCATTGTTAAAAAAACGATGAACTTTTAAAACGGTATCCTAATCATTCTAAGAATATACCTTGAAAGGGTTTATTTTTTCAATGATTAATAGAATAGAAACATCTTTGAACTTTTTGAAGTTCGTATACCAAAGTACGCGTCTTTGAAAGTTCTAAAACTCGTTGGAACTCAACTTTACAGTGGAAATTAAAATAAAAAAGTTGGGGCAAAAAAAAAATTTTTTATCGTACACCCTAAGTTGATGAGGAAAAATCGCTCTAAATCGGTAAATTTTCAAGCTACAAAAAATTTATTTATGAAAATTCCATGAAATTTTCTGCGCTACAACTTTTCCCAAATATATAAACGTCTATTTCAGCAAATAAAAAAGTTATTTTTTGTATTTCCGTGAAAATGGGAACCACCCTAATTTTAATCAACATAAAAAAATAGGCCTTAGTAATTCAAACCATATTGTAAAACATCACTTTGTTGTAAAGTTTCAAGTTTAGGCGCTGGGAGCATGTTTCCTCGTAAATTCGTGATCTGGACATAGAGCATTGTTAAATGTTGTAGACAATCAACAAAACTTTAAAGAAAAAATATACACTGAGAAGAAATTCAAGCTCATTTCTTATGAGTTCAAAAATAAATGTATAATATTTTTTTAAATTGTTTTACCCTTCTACGTATGATTCTCTTCATATATTTTCATTTCGTAGTGGGAAATCTTTCAAGTATCTTCGTTCCATCATACATGATTTAATCGAGAAACTATTCATATATTCGATTTTTTCTTGTCATTATTATTCAGAAAATATAACAATTCATTGGTTTTAAAACTGAAGCAAAACTTGACGAATCTTTCCGTTAATCATCAGCGGAACAAGATTTGGCGGAAATTTTCTTCGGTTTTCTCTATAGACACTGTATGTAGACCGGACAACAATTGTCTTAAGGCTTGCTTCATTTAGAATTGGAACAAACTTTTGCTCATATTGTGGCGCTCCTGGTGGACGGATTTGGAAATTCTTGGCGCCCACGTGTCGGGAATTTTGTCAGCTTTACGTATGTATTTTTGACATTCCGCAAATCGACTGTACTTTGTAAACAATCAACATGGAAGCCGAAAGAAGGGAAAAAATAGTGCACAGTTATTTGGAAAATCCATTGTGGTCTGCATCTAGGCTAGCTAAACAGCTGAAATTACCCAGAAATACCGTATGGCGCGTTATCAAACGGTATAAGGAAACATTGACGAAGATTCGGAAGCCTCAAGCCAATCGTCGGAGTGGAACTGTCGACCGGAAACTGCGTGGTAAGATTTTGAAGACGATTAAGAGGAATCCCAATCTGTCGGACCGTGATTTGGCCAGAAAATTCGGTGCTGCCCATAGTACCGTGAGGAGAACTCGACTCCGGGAAGGAATCAAGTCGTATTGAGCTAGCAAACAGCCAAATCGGACCATAAAACAGAATAGTGTGGCCAAAATCCGTGCTCGGAAGCTATACGACCAGGTGCTGACCAAGTTCGACGGGTGTCTTCTGATGGACGATGAAACCTATGTCAAGGCTGACTTCTGGCAAATCCCAGGTCAAAAATTTTACTTGGCAACGGCTCGGGAGGATGTTCCAGCCAAATTTAAATTTGTTTTTGCCGACAAATTTGCTCGAGAATTCATGATTTGGCAGGGCATTTGCAGCTGTGGCAAAAAAACGAAAGTGTTCGTTACAAATAAGACAATGACGTCGGAACTATACCAAAAAGAGTGTCTCTAAAAACGAATTTTGCCGTTCATTCGATCCCACGACCATCCCGTAATGTTTTGGCCAGATTTGGCAAGCTGTCATTACAGCAAAGTCGTTCAAGAATGGTATGCAGAGAAAGGGGTCCAGGTTGTTCCGAAAAACCTTAAGCCACCCAACTGCCCCCATTTCCGCCCTATTGAGAAATACTGGGCAATCATGAAGAGGAGACTCAAGGCAAAGGGAAAGGTTGTCAAAGACATCAATCAGATGAAGACCTGGTGGAATAAGATAGCTAAAACGATGGACGAAGAAGGTGTGCGCCGCCTAGTGAGCCGTGTTACAGGAAAAATTCGAGAATTCCTTCGAAACCGTGACGAATAATTTTATCCGTATTTTTTCTTAAAAGTATGAAAAAAACGCTACAATTGTGTAAAAAAGATCTTGAATTCAATTATAAATAACTGAAATACAGACAATTGTTTTTGTTCCAATTCTATCTGAAGCAAGCTTTATGCAGCCATACGACCTGTCAAAAAATGCAGCCAAACGGACTGCCAACTTTTGATTCACTTTAACTTTGTTTTTATTATAATGTTTTTGTGTTTGTCTGTGGCTAAATTTAGAGGAAAAACGGGCGGGGTGTGGGGGGTGGGGGGGGAAAAGAAAATATACAAATGAAACACAAATTTAATCCAAACCAAAGAGGATTTTTGGGCCTTAGAAGGTTCTTATGATGGTTCGAGGCTCCTACCCCATCACGAAAGGGGGAGGGGGAGGGGCTCCCACAAATGAAACACAAATTCTGCATAACTCGAGAACTAATCAAGCAAATAGAATCAAATTTGGCATGTGTGGGTTTTTGGAGACGAGAAATGTTTCTATGGTGGTTTGAGACCCCTCCCTTATCATGAAGGGATGGCTCTCATACAAATGGAACAGAAATTTCTGCATAAATCAAGCACTGATCAAGCAAATGGCTAGTTGGAATTAAATGGAAATTACTAATCATTCTTCTCATTTTCTAGTTAACTAGGGGTTTTTGAAGGCAGGATTTTTTCTATGGTGGTTCGAGACCCCTCCACTCTCTGAAAAAGGGGCTCCCATACAAATTAAACACAAATTTCTACATAACTCGAGAACTAAACAAGCAAACGGAACCAAATTCGGCATGTGGGGTTCTTTGGAGGTGGGATTTTTTCTATGGTGGTTCTCATACAAATGAAACTAAAATTTCAGCATAACTGGAGAATTAAAAAATCAAATGGAACCAAATTTGACATGTGGGGATTTTGGAGGCAAGAAATGTTTCTACTGTGGTTCGAGACCTTTCTCTTTCTGGTAAGGGGGGGGGGGGGGTCCTCATACACATGGAACACAAATTTAAATCAAACCATCGGGGTTTTTGGGGCCGGAGATTGTTCTTATGATGGTTCGAAACTTCTTCCCTGTCTGGAAAGGGGGGACTCTCATTCAAATGAAACAGAAATTTCAACCAAACATGAGAATTATCCAGGCAACGAAAACATAAAATGTGTATTTCTCGGGTAAGCAGCATGTTTTGATAGAAGTTTGAACCCCTTCTTAGTCAAGAATGGGGGATGCTTGAGTCACTCTCAGTGCTACATATGCACAAGAAGTAAATCTAAGGATATGCAAGAGAAAATGACGTTCAAACAGACAGGATACGGCGTAGTTTGAAGATAAATGCTTTGTCAATGAAATACTTCTACACATTAGGAAAAAACATGGTTGAAACTAACGATCCAAGGGTTAATTTAAAAACACACACTTACGTTTTATTTTGCATAAATTACACACATTAGCAAACGAAAATATTTTAACAAAACCCTAAAAGCACCGACAAACCGACATGAATGACAATAGAAAATATCATAATATTTCTGTTCAAATCAGAATACTGACATCTACCTTCGTGTTCGCTGAGAACGTTTATTGAAGCCACGAACACGCTTGGGAACTTGATAAGAAGGTTCATGTCTGAGAAATTCTGGACACATTCATTTGATCTAGATAAAATGATTGTATAGGTTTTGACAAATGAGATCGCTGCACATTCGAATCGGACGTTATGGATTCTTGATCAATAGTGGAGATTGAGTTTCATGTCGGTTTGTCGGTGCTAAAAGCACCAGTTCTATTAAATTTTCATTCATTTAGTAGCAAGCGGAGCAAGGATCGCACCGGGTTTAGCTAGTATCTAATAAATATTGATTTTGTAACATTTGTGTAGTATTTTTACTGAAAACTGGGTGCGTCCATACTTTCTGGGTCCATTAAGTATTCCAGAGGGGTTCGAGAAAACGTGACGCCATAAAAAAAAAAAAAGGGGGGGGGGGGGATTAAGGAGGTTGAACTTATGAATCTTTGAACAAAAAAATAAACAAATATCATCCAGAAGATTTAATCTCGTATGCTTTGTGTTTGAGAATAACCAAATCTCGTTTGTTATGAACCTTAGCCATTTTAATTCATAACTAAAATCTTTTTTTTTTCTCCTCTCAATAAAAGCCAATTCCCATTAGCCGAGAAAACCACGTAAATCTAGCCCAACAATCACACCACTTACTCTTGTTCCAACAATCGAGGGAGCGCATTTTTATGATTTATACCTGCCCACCGCATTACATTACATACTTATTACTCGCCATATCGGTGGAATCCTCGTGTTGGGAACTCGTTCGCTTAGCATATCTCGCACTTCCATAAAGCCACTGGTCTGGCTGTTATAGCGGGACTCGTTTTTAATTATCGCGTATATTTTTCAACTTTATTTTTTCTTGTTTTCTTCCACGCCACTACTGAGGTGGTGTTTTTTCTGCGAGAATTTTTCCCTTTTTTTTGTCCCAGCACGCAATACAAAGCCAGTGGAGGCGAATGCATAAATACTCAGTAATAGTGTGAAGTTATCGTCACGCAGCTACTTTTCCTTCGTGGGTTCATATTTTTCTAGAAGGAACACAAAAAGCTTATTCAGGGGTGCAGTGGTTTTCGAGCGTTTGTTTTTGACGTAGGATTACGCCTGTGTTTTCAATACTGTGGTACACGTTGCGAGTGCGAAAAGTTGGAGCGTCACAAAATATGGTTAGATTTTGTACGTTAATTTATGCACCAATCGATCAGGACATTTACTACGCGTCGATTCCAATATTGAAAACTATTGATTTAAAACATTTCATTATTGACAAATGAATAAATGTGATGCGCTGTCAAAACTAGAATCAACCAATCACGCGCGTCTTAACGGTTGTTTCCCAACACGGACGACATAGTCATAGACTAACCAGTTTGGGTGTGAATGTGTGTATATTCAGAGACTGTTCACTGTCGTAATGTAGGGCATAAAAGGATAATAGTGACACTCACATCGTCAACATTCTACATCCAACCGCAGTGCGCTTTTGACGTGTTTCATCGTGTTTTTGTCGGAAATATCAGTTCAATTTTCGTGCGTATTGACTCAGTTAGATTTATATGCAGATAACTCGTTTCAGAAGCTGATTGAACAGTGTATTGTACTGATACCAACATCTAAGGTTTGAGAGCATATATTCATTGCGATATTTAAAATGTAAAGTCATTTGAATGTAACAGCGAATATACGCTCTAACACAATGAATGTCACAGTTAGGACAATGAACTGTATACAAAGTTATGAGATTATTCAAGCGGTAAAAATTATTTAAACGACATGTTCTATACTTCAGTTTCCGATGCCATCTAAAGGTGCATAAATCGAACTAAGTCGAAATGTCTGTGTTGGCGCGATTACCCTACGTTGTGAATTTACTTGTCTTATCAATCGCACCAAGGTTTCAGCGGTGGGCAGCAGCAGAGAATTAACCAGCACAAGAACTTTTAACGACAACACAATTTTATTTCCTTCTGTGCAGGCTGAAGAACTTCTAATGACTGACGATGATGACGATGATTATTCGGTAGGTCGGGTACGTTTTCGAGAAAGCAGCTGATCAAACGAGGTTGCCAGAAGAGCAAAAAAACTAGGTCTAAAGTACGACCTTTAGCACCATTTCGAGGATGTGCAGACACACTCTCAGACCGTGCTGCCAGAAACCACAGTCTGTTTACAGCGCTCGTGATAAGATATAAGAAGTTATAATTTGAAGAACTATTTATTAATGGTGATTGAAATAACAAATGTTTAACTAAGCTTCGAATTTATTTAGCTCTTTCACATTTTTTTTTTTCATTTTTCGTCAAACCATTGACTATGTCTCTAAGGCTTATATCACTCTGTTTTAGCGCACAATATTTATTTCTTTGTTTTTTTTTTTGTAAATTTTTTTGTTTGGGTATTGTATATTGTATTTTTTTTTTCTCTCTTTTTTACCCTTCTTACACCAAAAGAAGGGTATTAAGATCGCTTGAAAATTCGACTTTTTATCCGAGGCCCAGAGGGCCGAGTGTCATATACCATTCGACTCAGCTCGACGAACTGAGCACATGTCTGTGTGTGTGTGTATGTGTGTGTGTGTGTGTGTGTGTGTGTGTGTGTGTGTGTGTGTATGTGTGTGTGTGCGTTACAAATAATGTCACATCGGTTTCTCAGCCATTTGTGAACCGATTTCAGTTCTGTTGACGGCAAATGAAAGCTACAACATTCCCATAGAACGCTATTGATTTTTTTTTTATTCGGACATTTCGTTACGAAGATATCAACGAAACAGTACTTGACGGCCTATTATAATAGTAATCAAACAGTTTAGTCTCCGATTACATACTGAGCTATTTGTGTACCGATTTTAGTTTATTTATTTTTTTAGCCAAATTAAATTTATTAAATTTTTAAATAACTGATCAAAATTTCATTAGGATTGGATAATCCTTCAAGGAGATATGACCAAAACAATAACTGAGAGCACATAATTGTGAGATGAAAATATACTCGTTGAAGTTCAAAACGGAACAAGACCACTCACCCCAATCGATGCCGCTTGTATTCTATTGTTCTACATCTGGTGCGTTGTATAGCATATTCAGCGGACTAGCCACACTATGCGACTCTATAGAATTAGAGTAGGATCGGTTAGCTCGAGTAGTCCGGTTTTGAACTGCAACGAGTATATTCGAAAATTACATAAATTCTCCATTCACTATAACCACACAATTTTCAACGAACATGTACTTGTTAAGCATCTTGAATCCATATCGATAATCAAAATGGACGCTTAGGATTGTGTAATAATTCATTCTATGGACTGATTATATGGAATTTCTAATATTTATGTAATTTTTCCTTTTATATACCTAATATAAACAGGTCGTTAAAGACTATTAATGGCAATATTTTAATCACATCGATGAACAATACTTCGGGATTGACAAATAATTCATTTTAAAAACTGAATGTATGACATATCGAATATTCCTGTTTTTTCCTGGAATTCCTGATGAAAATATGTATAAAGTACCATATTGGCCACATTTGAGTTCGTAATTCTGGTGAAGTGTAAGAAGGGTTCAGTCTCACCATCGGTGGATTAATTCAGGTTTTTTTATTTATTTTTAATTTTTTATTTTTTTCAGTAAAAATTCTTTGGAAAAGAAACGGTTTTTTGAACACTTGGCGGGGTTTTGTTGACGGGTGGTTGGTGGGGTTGTAAAAAAAGAAAGCGGGGGTGAGGGGGGGCTTGGGGATTGGGATTGTGAGGGAGAGAAAAGGGGGGGGGGGGTTGGGGTGGGGGGCGAAGGGGGGGAGGTGGGGGGTGTTTTTTTTGGTGGGTGCGGGTGTTGTGTGTTGGGGTGGGGGGGAGGGGGCTCCGAATAAAGTGTACTACCGTACTGGGGTTTGTTCTCCAAATCTCAAGGGGTTTTAGTAGCCCTTTGTTAAAGAACTTCAGCCTATTATTGAAAATTGCCGGGCAGTGGCATAACAAGTGTTCCGAGTCTTCTCTATCCATATTACAGAATCGACATGAATCATCTTGAAGTTTTCCTATCACCTTCAAGTGATAAAGGCTCGGACAGTGACCGGTTATAAGGCCTGTATATATTGTTAGATCTTTTTTGGTAAGATCTAGTAACTTGCGAGTCATTGAAATGTTTGGAGTAATGAACCGCTTTGATTGCCTAGCTTTGAAAGTGTTGTTCCAGTTTAACTCCACTTTCAAGCATTCCCAGGCTTTCATCTCCATTCTAAGAGAAGAAGCAGATACACCACAAAAGGGTTCAGGTCCTACAAACTGATGAGACGAACCTAGTCTTGCTAGTTCATCGGCTTTCTCGTTTCCATCAATTCCAGAATGACCAGGAACCCAGTACAAATTGACTTGATTACGACAAGACAATTTCCGAAGTGATTGAACACATTCCCAAACATGTTTGGACGTGCATAAAGGGTGATACGGTCAAAATTTGGTCAAGGGAAAACGCGTGTAAATCGGTGAAATCGTTTATTTAAAAAATCAAATTAAATTTCTTTTTCAAGTTCAATTGGTATAAAATTCAGGAAAAATATTCAGTTAGGCTTCCGCTTTTCCAAATCCGAATTGCCGGGCCTTACGCTTGACCCCTGCCATCAGATTTTGTACAGCCACCTTGTCCACCTTCTTCGCCGCAGAAAGCCAGTTTGCCTTGAACTGCTGCTCGTCCTTAGCAGTTTTTTTGGTCTTCTTTAGGTTCCGCTTGACAATAGCCCAGTATTTCTCAATTGGGCGGAGCTCTGGCGTGTTGGGAGGGTTCTTGTCCTTGGGAACCACCTGCACGTTGTTGGCGGCGTACCACTCCATGGCCTTTTTACCGTAATGGCAAGATGCCAAATCCGGCCAAAACAGTACGGAACAACCGTGTTTCTTCGGGAAAGGCAGCAGACGTTTATTCAAACACTCTTTCACGTAAATTTCTTGGTTGACAGTCCCGGAAGCTATGAAAATGCTGCTTTTCAAGCCACAGGTACAGATGGCTTGCCAAACCAGATATTTCTTTGCGAACTTTGACAGTTTCGTGTGCTTGAAAATATCTGCTACCTTTCCCCTTCCTTTTGCCCTATAAAACTCCTGTCCCGGAAGCTGCTTGTAGTCGGCTTTGACGTAGGTTTCGTCGTCCATTACCACGCAGTCAAACTTCGTCAGCATCGTCGTGTACAGCCTCCGGGATCGCGCTTTGGCCGTCGTATTTTGTTTATCATCGCGATTTGGAGTCACTACCTTCTTGTAAGTCGATAGTCCGGCTCGTTTTTTGGCTCGATGCACGGTTGTAGACGATACACCCAGCTTATTTGCGGCATCTCGGAGAGATAGGTTAGGGTTTCGCTTGAAACTACCGGCAACTCTCTTTGTCGTCTCAGCGGCTTCCGGTTTTCGATTTCCCCCCGATCCAGACTTCCTGGCTGTCGACAAACGTTCCCCAAACACTTTAATTACATTTGTAACGGTTGATTTGGCAACTTTTAGCGATTTTGCCAACTTTGCGTGCGAGTAGCTCGGATTTTCGCGATGCGCGAGCAAAATTTTGATACGCTGCTCTTCTTGCTTGGACGGCATTTTGACAACTGAAGAGTGAATTCCAAAATCAAAATAGGAGCAACATTCTCACACACACACACCTTCAAAATGAGGGGTGTTCAGGTTTTTTAAATGCAAAATTGAAAGAAATACGTCAAGTTGATATTGACCAAATTTTGACCGTATCGCCCTTTAAAGCATTCAGAGCTGCTTGACTATCCGAAAAAATGCATACATTTGAATATCTATAGTTTCTGCGTAAGCATATAGCAGAACATTCCAGAATTGCTTGAATTTCAGCTCGGAATACAGTTGGCCACTTTCCCATTGGGATTGAAAGGTTAATCCCTGGGCCAGTTACCCCAGCTCCCACTTGATTGTTCATTTTCGAACCGTCTGTATAGAA
>JAHHFK020001586.1:0-71660 GCA_024533555.2 Aedes koreicus
TATTTTAAGTCGGATTTTCTAGAAACTCTCAGGGAATGAACTAATACATATGGATTATGTTTCGGCATAATTACTTTATTCAATTTCCTTTCCATCGCTGAAAGCCCGCAACTTTCCCTTAAGACTTCTCATTACATTTTGTGCAATGGTGGAGCCGACCTTTTTGGTCACTTTCATCCATTCTTTCTCCAAATCCAGCTCGTTCCTTGGACGATTTTCGAGCTTTGGCCTTCATTCTGGCCTAAAATCTTTCCACCGGACTTATTGTCTCTGTACCAATCCAACGTCGATCGCGCGTAATGGCATGATGCCAGGTCTGGCCAAAATAATGGCTCGCCTCCGTGAGACCGCAGGAAGGGCAACAGACGCTTCTGGAGGCACTCGGTGCGGTAAATTTCGCTGTTGATGGTACCCGTTGTGATGTACGGTTTACTCAGTTTACCGCATTGGCATATGGCCTGCCAGAGCAAGTATTTTTTGGCGAATTTGTCCACTTTCTTCTTCATTATGTCTTCCGGAACATCAAACCGTGATTTGGCAACGTAGAACTCCAGCCCCGGTATCTGCTTTGCGTCTGCCTTGATGTAGGTTTCGTCATCCATAACCACACACATCGGTTTCGTTAACCACTCTCGATACAGCTTGCGGACCTTGAATACACGAAGCCCAGCTCGTTTCATGGTTTACTGAACGAACCAGGCGGAACACTTTGCCTTCAGAGCCGCGTCGCGAATCGAAAGGTTCGGATTACACTTGAAATAATCCAACACCTTCCGGGCCTTCACAGGGTCAGCTGTCTTCGATTTTCTTCCACTTCCAGCCCACCGCTCGGTCGTCTGGGACTCCTTAAACGATTTTATCACCCGAGACACAGTTGTATGGGTGATTCCCAGTTGTCTTCCGATCCATCTCATGGTCGCAGTCGGATTTTCCATGACGGCGCGCAAAATTCTCCGGCGATTTTCTTCTTGTTTGGATGACATCTCAATAACCACTGAAACGAAATGTTATGAAATTCCGCACATATAAACAATTCACTCCAAAATAGTTATACCCAGATTTTCATCAATTTTTACCCACGGACAAAAAAGTTACACACGGATAAAAATGGTGCATTTTTTTCGAGTACAGGCCTTATTAACCTTCTTTAGGTGTCGGGGTCAATATGACCCGGAATGGTTTTTAAAATACTATAACTTTCTAAAATAAGCATATAGACGTTTAAAATCTCTTGACTTTTCCTAAATAATAGGATGGTACGTTTCTGCATCGAACCCAAATTTTTATGACATTTCTGAAGGGCTGTAAAAAAAGTTACGAATAAGGTGTTTCGGGTCATATTGACCCGGATTTTAAATTCACATTGCGGAAAATTTATATGACCAAATGTAAAGTATTTGCAGTCAAAATGCTTATTAAAGCCCCACTTTTCAGTTTCTGGTGAGTACTGCTCTTTTTAATTCAATTGGCCACAAGGAATCTGTGCCGGAAGAGGGCATGTTTTGCCACGATCCGTGAGGCGGCGACAACACAAAATATCAATCGGAACATTCTTTTCGACGGCTCAAACTTCATGATTATTCATGAATAGTCTACTTCTAGCCTTGAAATGGACCAATGACCATATTGACCATTCCGGGACAATCCGGATGCCTCGGGGGAACCCTTCAGGAGGAGACAAATGCGGATTTTCGCCGAAACATGCCTTTCGACGGCTCAAACTTCATGATATTTTTTAAGTAGTCTACATCTAGCCTAGTAATGGCCCAATATATATATTGGCCATTCCGGGACAATCCGGATGACCCGGAAGAACCTTTAAAATGGAGACAAAACGGATTTTCATCGAAACATGCTTTTCGACGGCTCAAACTTCATGATTTTTCTTGAGCAGTTTATTGAAATGGACCAATGTCCAGCTTTGAAATAGAGTAATGACCATATAGGCCATTCTGAAACAACCCGGATGCCCCGGGAGAACCGTTTAGGAGGGGACAAATATAAATTTTCGCCGAAACATGCCTTCCGACGGCTCAAACTTCATGATTTTTGTTGAGTAGTCTACTTCTAGGAAATGAATTACTGATTGGCCATGCTGGGACAACCCGGATGCCCTGAAAAAACCATTGAGGTGAGACAAATACAGATTTTTGCCAAAACATGGCTTTCGACGGCTCAAACTTCATGATTTTTCATGAGTAGTATACGTTTAGCCTTAAAATGGGCCAATGACCATATTTGCCATTCTGGGACAATCCAGATAGCCCGGAAGAACTTTTATGCCTTTCGACGGCTCAAAGTTCATGACTTTATGTAAACAATCTACTCCGAGTTATTAAATGGGCGAATGAACATATTGACCATTCCGGGACAACCTGGGTACTGCGAGGGAACCCTTCAGGAGGAGACAAATACGGTTTTTCGCCAAAACATGCCAATGCTACTAAATTTCAACCATGCATGAAGATATTGACAAAGCAGCTATGGTCACTCCTTCAAGCTAAGAGTCATTGTCAAAGCAAACAATGTTAATTTCACATTTATATTTTTTAGTGTCAACATGTGCTGTTTTTAATATTGATTTTTGAAATTTTTTATTTTTTACTATCTTTTTGTCTTTTATTATTATTATTATTTTATTTTCGTCAACAGATAAAAATGTTCATCCCAATGACCCTTTAAAAAATTAAATTACATACGAAAATTAACAAAACTTAACAAAGACATATACGGAAACAACGCTTATTAACCTCACGGGATACATTAAAATCAAACACATTATAGCAGCTGTTGAAAACGCGGCACATGCTTTGCACAGGTTCGTGTTTGCCGTAGTTGGTCCTTGAGTGCCGGAACACGAAGAACTGTTGTAAACGGAGATTTCGTCGTCGAGTGTTGATGGTCAAGAGATCCAGTAGAGCGGAACAATCAACATTTCCTTGAAGCAGATCACCAATGAAACACGCTTTGGCTACCATACGCCTACCTTCCAACAGTTCCAGGTTGATGAGCTTGCACCGACTTTCATAACTTGGCAATCTGCGAGGGTCTTGCCAGCGAAGATGTCGCAAAGCAAAGCGTATAAACCTTCGCTGAACAGCTTCGATCCTCTGGACTGCGTTTTGGTAGAAAGGGGACCAAACGATGGCACAGTATTCCAAGAAAGGGCGAACCAAAGAGCAGTATAATGCCTTCAGACAGTAAACGTCCTTGAAGTTTTTTGCGAAGCGGAACATAAATCCTAGCTGCGAAGAGGCCTTGGAAACAATATACGAAATGTGAACCTTGAACGACAGTTTGGAGTCCAGCATTACTCCCAGATCCTTGACCGTTGTTTCTCGTTTCAAGCGCGTACCTCGAAGGATGTAGTCGTGAAGATACATCGCACGTTTTCGGCCGAAGGAGATAGTTGAGCATTTGGATACATTTAAGGACATTCTGTTGATTCGGCACCAGTTATCGAACACTTGCAGTTCCTGCTGAAGAAAGTGGGCGTCTTCCGGACATTTTATAACGTAGTACAGCTTCAGGTCATCCGCGTAGGATAATTTCAGGCATTTGAGGACCAAGTTTACGTCGTTCATATATAGCAGGAAAAGGAATGGGCCAAGGTGGCTACCTTGAGGAACGCCGGATGTTACCGGAAAGCTAGATGAGGCGTAATCGGCAATCTTCACGGACATAGTTCTACCAGTCAGGTATGAACGGAGCCAGTTCAACAACTGATCGTGAACCCCCATATTGCCGTATTTAGAAATGGCAATCTGATGGTTCATTTTATCGAAGGCCGCAGAGAGATCTGTGTAAATGGCGTCTACTTGATGACCGCGTTCCATTTCGCGCATGATGAACGATGTAAATACGGTTAGATTGGTCGCCGTCGAGCGCTTGGGCACAAAACCGTGTTGGTCTGGAGAAATAGTCTGTGAATAGTCATTGACCAGCCTTTGGAGAACAATTAGTTCAAATAGCTTGGATACAGAGCTTAGTGCAGCAATCCCACGATAGTTGGCGACGGACCGTTTGCATCCCTTCTTGTGTATTGGGAATACAAATGACTCTTTCCAGCATTCAGGAAACTCGCCGGAAGTTACAGACAAATTGAACACCGTAGCTAGGGGCGCAGCAAGCGTGTTTAGGCAACGCTTCAGGACAATTGAAGGAATACCGTCAGGACCGCATCCAGTTGAAGTTTTCATCTGCTTCCCGGCTGAAATCACCATATCACTATGAATAGTGAAAGCAGAGCCAAATACAGACATGCGGGGAACATTGCTAGTAGCCGATTCGAGGCTCTCGGCGTCCAGAATTTCGTCGCAGAAGACACTGCTGAACCGAATTTGCCAGATTTCGGTAATTGCGGTAATAACCAGGTCGGTAATCGAGTTCGTGAGCTTCCAGAATCAGCAAAACGGATTCAATTGACATAGCTTTCTTTGTTTACTATTTTTACGGACGTTGGGGCGTTTTAGAATATTTCAATGTGATTTGAGAACAACAATAGAGAAGCAATCAAATTTACCAGTAATCAGCTTCAGGTGCCACAAGGTGCTCATTTTGGACCATTACTGTTTATTATACTGTTGATTTTCAATCATCTGATTGCACCCATTTAGGGTGCGGGATCAATTCTCGTCACCAATCGCTATTACTCAGCCGTAAAAGAACCAAATGACTTCAAATTCTGTTCTTGAATAGTTTCATATAGACACTAGTCATGTAAAAAAATCACTCGGTTTCAATACAGCAGAGCAATAACGATTGGCGACAGGAATTGGTCCACTGCAAGGTTGGCCTAGCTTCCTATAATGACGACATGAAACATGAAGTTGTAGCCAAGGCTTCAAATTTTCACAGCATATTTACATTTTTGCTTTCACTCTACAAAATTTCCACTATAACGATTCAAAGAAAAGTTAGCAACTTCAGCCTTCCATTTATATTACTACGATATTTTTGCCAAATTTAGCATTCTTCTTCCCGTTAACGTTTTAATTATGGTTCATTTTCCGAAGATCGAAATGGTCAACAAAAGATGAGATTTTTCTCAGGGATCAATTTAAAAAATCGAAAATCGATATCAAAAGGATTGGTTTCGTAAAGATCAATCCAAGGTTACCCAATCTTAGCTCGTATGTAAATAAAGGCAAATGCCATTGGTCCATTTCAAGGCTAGAAGTAGACTTCTTAACCAAAATCATGAAGTTTGAGCCGTCGAAAGGCATGTTTCAGTAAAAATATGTATGTGTACCCTCCTGAACGGTTTCGCCGGGGCATCTGGGTTGTCCCGAAGTGGCCGATATATTAATTGGGCCCTTTCTAGGCTAGAAGTAGACTACTCATTGAATAAAAACATAAAGTTTGAACCGTCGAAAGGCAGGTTTCGGTGAAAATCCGCATTTGTCTCATCCAGAAGGGTTCCCCCGGGGCATCCGGATTGTCCTGGAATGGCCAATAAGCTCATTTGTCCATTCGTAGGCTGGAAGTAGACTTTTCATGAAAAATAATGAAGATTGAGCTGTCGAAAAGCATGTTCCGATGAAAATTTGTCTCTGTCGCCACCTCATGGATCGTGGCAAAACATACCCTCTTCCGGCACAGATTCCTTGTGGCCAATCGGGTATAACAGGGCAGTTGGCACCAGAAACTGAAAATTGGGACTCTAATAAGCGTTTTGACTGCAAAGACTTTAAAGTTGGCTATATAAATTTTCCATAATGTGAATTTTAAATCCGGGTCAATATGACCCGAACCCGGTAGGAATTTAATGAAAATTTGGGTGGATTTAGTTCATAGTGCATTTTTTACATTTACTGCAAGTTTTAAAGTCCTGTGATTAAAACTCGCGGAAATGGAGTCGAAAGAACAGCTCGTGCGTGATAAAATCTTGCGCATTCATCACGAGAACAAGGATCTCTCGCATCGTTCCGTCGCTAAAACGTTGGGAATCGCGAATTCCACGGTGTCGCGAGTGATTAAGCGGTTCGAGGAACGGTTGACCACCGATCGGAAGCCCAGAAGTGAAGGAAAAAGTATTCCGTACAACACCAAAAATCACAACCGCGTAGTTGGGGCCTTCAACCGAAATCCGAACGCCTCCGTTCGGGATGTGGCTAAGAAGCTGCACCTAAGCCGAAGTTTTGTCCAGAAGGCCAAAACTAAGGCTGGGCTTCGAACGTTCAAGGTACAAAAGGCCCCTAATCGCGACGAAAAGCAGAACAAGTCCGCCAAAACCCGTGCCAGGAAGTTGTACCTCAACATGCTGACGAAAGTTGAATGCTGCATCATGGACGACGAAACATATGTGAAGGCCAACTTCAAACAGATCCCCGGCAACCTGTTTTTCACGGCCAAGGATAAGTTCAGCGTTCCGGAGCATGTCCGCACTCAGAAGATGTCCAAATTTGCGAAGAAATTCCTGGTTTGGCAAGCCATCTGCACGTGCGGGAAGCGGAGTGCACCTTTCGTGACCCAGGACACGATGAACGGACAGGTGTACATAAAAGAGTGCCTCCAGAAGCGGCTGCTTCCTCTCCTGAAGGCCCACAACGTCCCAACAATCTTCTGGCCGGATTTGGCCTCATGCCACTACTCCAAGGACGTGCTGAAGTGGTATGCGGACAATAAGGTCAATTTCGTGCCGAAAATGTTCAACCCTCCCAACACTCCGGAGCTCCGCCCCATCGAGAAGTACTGGGCGATTATGAAGCAGCACCTTCTTAAACGACCTAAGGTAGTGAAGACAGTCGAGGAACTGAAGAAAGTATGGGTTTACATGCAAAAAACGGTTGATTCACAGGTTGTGCAGAATCTTATGGCCGGGGTTAAGGCCAAGGTGCGGGCATTTGCGTATGGACTGTAAATAAAATACGAGTAAAATGGTAAAATGAAGTTTAATAGTTATTTCTCAATCCCTGAAAATTTGATGGCAATCGGATGAAAACTCGAGTTTTGAGAATCAATTTTGTGTGTGGCAATTTCATCGTGGACACCCTTTATTCGTTACAAAATGTTAACACACAAGGAAGGTTAATTGCCGTACCGCTGAGTACCTCACCAAGCGAACCGACTGTTGGCTTTTTGTTCCATTTCTTTCCACTTGTTGAAGAGGCTGAATGGTTATCATCAAAAGCCGTATATTTATGACTATTGGAATGGAAGATAAATTTGAAAAGTCACGATTTCATCTTAGAACCATTAGTTTCACATAAACAGGAACTTGTTGTGCCAGTATTTACTAAATGTATGGTTTACCAATGTAGTTCGTTCTGCCATTTTCAAATAGGCCTATGATTTCCGAGCATTTAATTTTGTTTTTCTTACTGTCAAGTTTAAAAAAAAAACTAAATCAAACAAAATCTCACGAAGCCAAAAACAGACTGTTGACCCCACAGCTTCACGGGATGCTTTTGGCAAACTCTGCAGAGAACAAACAGTGTATCAATCATGCTTGGCTCAAGGTCGAATTCATTCCAGAAGCCCACACGAAATTACTCTTTTGCAATTTATTCGCCGAAAACCGACCAGCTTCCAACTTCTCTCGATCATGATAACATCATCGTCGACGACGACGACGACGACGACGACGGCGCTGACCACGGCGATGGAAGTAGCAGAGATAATCCGAAATTATTATGTTTGCTCGTAATGGTTTGAAAAGAAGCAAAGTACATAAACACACACTCATCCCAAGCCCGGAGCTCGCCATGAATAAAAGACAACCTCTCGGAAATCATTTCGCTAATGAAGCGAAAACACGGTCCGCATCATAGGTACATCTGGCCACAGCCTTATTTGGTACGGCTATAGACGAAAGTTGAAAAGGATACAAGCGGCAACAGGGGCTCATACCGGATGACCCCTGGAGTTGGAATCAACGGAAACGAGTGACAGAATGAGTGAAAAAATAAGGGTTGAGGTTCAGCTTTTACATGCAAACACCGCATCTCCATCCCGAAAGTCACCATCAGACGAAAAGTCATATCGCATTGTGAGTTGTCACCATCCCCGTCATCGGCATATCGTGTGTTTTTGTGTGTGTCAGGATGAGATGAAAATTTGTCTGGAAACTCATCCTCGAGCCTGGGAAATACATTTTGGGCGGATGTTATTGCAGTCGTTTTCTCTCCGCCGCATTATCCGTCCATCGTTGACGAGCAACAACAACGAACCACAACCAACGACATCAACATCAGTGGAAAAATAAAAGAATGAATCAGTCACAGGATAGAGTGACAATAAGTTGGCAAAAACAACATCGACGTAGGGTTGCTGATCTAGTTATCTACCTCGTTGTGCTCCAATTCCGTTTGAGCGTTCAGCAAATAATTTGAAGAGTTTAACGACGTCTTGACGTAGACGATTAAGGTTCATTCGAAATGGCAATCACCAAAACGAGTGTTCAACCCTACATACATACATCTTTATCGATCAATCAGACCCCGAGCAATGAAATTTTCATCTTCCGATGAGGACTTATCAAGCGAACTGGAAAGGGCACAACAAACAACAACCGAACCGAGCAACAAAGAAAGCAGAAAGCAGGGCTTCGATTGACATTCGGAAACGATCCCGGATTCCGATTGCGACGGGAAAATTGCTATCCGTCGTATGGGGAGGAAATCAATCAGCCTCTCGCAGCCCGAGTATGCTAATGACGTCGTTGTCGTCGCGGGCCAAAAAGGGTTCCTTAATCCTTCTTCGATGGAAAGGTTACATTTGAATTACAAATTTGTGATTTGCCAAAGTGGAAGGACCGTCAAGCCCGTGCCCGAAGATCGATGTCGGGTTGCGTAGGATGGCGATAGTGATTTGTCACTTTTCCGGGGGTGAAGTGGGTTTTTCACGGATAAGCACCGCTCCGGATCCGCAAGATAGGTTTTTTTTTTCCGGTGTATTGTTGTTTCATGGGGGTCTCAGGCTAGGAAAGTAAACAGTGATTCTTTTACAAATTTGTCTAGAGGTTTCCAACCTTCGGGTCATGACTTATTGGTGAGGCAGAAAAAACCAAAACGTTTTACCGATTTCTCAGAAAAAATGCAATATATGACAAACAAATAACAGTCGCCTACTACACGATGCTTCGACAACAAGGCATCCCAGAGCTTTTGACGTGGGGTCAGAGATCGAAATTCTCACTCAGCTGGGTGAAAACCATGCTCTCTCTTAAGCAGGTTGTCGATGAGTAGCGAACCGTCCAAATTTTCATCTCTCCTTTTCGGCCGATAATTCATTATCCTCTCTCTTGCATATGCGAAAATATCTCTCTCCAAAACTCAACGAAAATATTTTCTCAGGTCACATTTTTCACTGAAAACATGCTACCTAGATCGTATGGTCCAAATCACAGTGACGTCACACCTCAGATTTGACAGATACTGGTGCCCTTGTGTTCAGAAATTCGTGTGTGAGAGAAAAGGACGGAGAACGCGATGACTGTTTCTATCTTTTATACTCTCATGGTGAAAAGTTAGGTTAGCTTTTTCTGTGCATAAGTCTATACTAGGAGCAAAAACCGAAAACAAGGCCAAGCCGGTGCACACCAATGAGGTCTATACAGGTGGAGAAGAAGTGGTTAAGTTGTATTAGTGTAATGCAAAATACTGTCATTGTGTTCGTGAGCCTGTTTTTTGTAAACATGCGTGACGTAGATCTCCAAAAACATCAATTTTCAATAGCAGCAAATCACAAGGTGGAATGTTTATTTTCGGTAATTGTAGTTTTTAAAAGGTTTCGGCTGAAAAATGCCTTCTTGTGCACTAAAAGGATGCGGACAAAAATTAAACTTGCTTTGTTATCATTCGCTTGTTTTTGGAGTTTTACGTCACTACCCGAAATCATGGATTGTTTACTCATTTTTCGTTACTAATACCGATAAAGACCATGCTCTTCGCCACCTGTATAGACCTCATTGGGTGCACACTGGTACCGCCATGAGCCATAAATGAAAAACTGGTGCATGGACCATAAATGATAAATTTAGACTGGTGCATTTTCAGGTGTCAAAGAGTAAGTAAAAAATAATTATCGGCATCGAGGATTCACCGAAAAAGAAACGATTTATCAGCTTCTCATGCTCTCCGAAAATTATAAATCGCCATTGATTTTCTCGCGAAAACTGCTGTGAGCGTATAATAGTTTCTCGCTTCTCACATTCTCATCAGTTTCTCCAGGCAGCCCTAAGTTTGCACCTTTAAACTGAAGGAATGATCCATGAAAAATTAACATTCGTTCCATAAAAAACGTATTTCTGACCCATAAAGCTCTGATGAAAATCTATAACAAAATTAAAATGATCCATAAAATACAGCAATGTGATCCATACTTTATGTAAGTTTTAGCAATAAAATGTCAAAAATGTACCATTATATATCTAGGCTATGATTCATAAAATTGTACCGATTACCCATAAACATATTGCAAATTATCCATAAAGGGTTCAATAACTTTCCTTAAACTTGTAAAATTGATCCTTAGAATGTAACGTTTGTGAACTAAAATATATGCACATGATCAATAAATTATTGAAAATATTCCATAAATAAATCGCCAATGATCTATAATAGGTTTGAAAATGAACCATAAACTTCTAAATATAGTCCATAGCAAATCAATTTTGTGCATTTATAAGAATATAAATGATCCATTAATTATGCCGGAATTATTCCAATTTTGGGTTTATTTTTTTTTTAATTTAACTATGGGAAAATCGATCCCTGACTGTGCTAGTACTCAAATTTATTAAAATGTCCGTCCCTTTATATATGAGGCTAAAATATTGCTGTAAAAGAAGGATCACTTTGGAGAAGATTTTTAATTTTCAGAAAGCTGACTTACTTTTGCGATCTCACGTTCTTTTACGACCGCAACTGTGACATTTGTTTCCAAATAAATTTGGTAAAGAGCACTCGTGCACGTAAAGAACTATGGCAGCCCTATCTTTGCACCTTTAAAACTGAAGAAATGATCCATGAAAATTTGAAAATCGTTCTATAAAAAACGCAGTTTTGACCCATAAGACTCTGGTGAAAACCCACAAAAAAATAAAATAGAAATGATCCGTAAAATTCATCAATTTGATCCATACTCTTAACAAAATTAAGCAATAAAACATCAAAAATTAACCGTTTTATATCAAGGGAAGAATATATAAAAAATTTCGGATTTCCCATAAACACATTGCAAATGATACTTAAAAGGTTCAATATTTTTCCTGAAACTTGCAAAATTGATCCACAGAATGTAAAATATGTGCGTATCATCTAATAATTATTGTAAATGTTCCATAAATAAATTGCCAGGGACCCCTGATAGTTTGTATAACAAATCATAGTCTTCAAAAAATGATTCATAACAAACCAACTTTGTGAACTTAACTTATTCTATGGATCAATTTTACAAGTTTAAGGAAAGTTATTGAACCTTTTATGGATAATTTGCAATATGTTTATGGGTAATCCGTACACTTTTAACGACCATGCCCTAGATATAAAACGGTACATTTTTGATATTTTATTGCTAAATTTGTTATCAAGTATGGATCACATTGCTGTATTTTATGGATCATTTCAATTTTTTTATGAATATTATGGATATCAAAAATGCGTTTTTCGTGGCACGATTTTCAATTTTTTATGGATCGTTTATTACTTTTTATATGCAAAAGTACGTTTGCCGTTTCTCCAAGCGGGTGAAAAAGTACGTTTCTCTTCTCAAGTAGGCGAAAATTTCGGTCTCTGCTTGGAGTTCATACTTTCTTTAACCAATTTTCTTCCTCTGTATACGAAACGTAACTTTTCAAAAAAAAAACGTACGATCGTGTGTGCCGTGTGTGTGTGAGGTATCACCATATTTTTTTAACGTAGGACGTTTCTCTTTTCGCTGATTAATTTTGTAGTTTTGTGATTTTAGTTTTAAGGTGCCGGCCATTGGGGCAAATATTTTACCTGTTGACTGTAATAAACAATAGTAATAATAATATACCGGGTGTCATTTCAAAATTTTGAAAAATGAGAGCGTTACGCAAAAGTGAAAGGTTTTTGAACATTAATAACTCTCGTTCAACTGGACACAATAACTTCATTCATACACCATTTGTTCAGAAAAACCATACAACTATTTTTTATTAGTATAAATAGATCAATTTTTAACATAAAAATTACCTACTTTTGCTCCGTTTTCACAGGTCGAAAATAGGTTTTTCCCTATCCGGGTCCTCAAAAACGGGTAGCAAGTGGTTCAAATTGTCTTCTTGTTTTGATTTCATTTAGTTTCATTTTAAGATGAATACAGAAATAGCCCCACCCCTCAGCTGAAATAGTATTTTGCTTTTTTGCCGGTTTCTGATTTTATAATTGAGACGTCCCCTCTGAAGAATTTTGCTTTGTACTGTATTTTCGTGCCTCTCTTCATTCAGGGCTATGCTATCAACGCTAGTATATAGGACGGGAGATGAACCGAAATGATTTCAGTTTTCGACACGAGCTCTCAGCTGGTGGTTCGGACAGGGCTTTGTCTACCCGCCACAGTCCGCCCGGTTGTGGTATGGAAAACAGAGGAATACTGGGCCATACTATGAGGATCACGAGAGTGCAATATGGAGCAAAATTCACCAGAAGAGAGGGGAAAAAAAAAATAAAAAAATTTTGTATTTTTTTTAAACAAACATTGTAATAAAAAATAAATAAAATAATTCTTAAAGACTGTATTCGATGAAATTTGGACACACGCAAATTCTCGTAACTTTTTAGCGTGTGGGTAAAAATTATTGAAATTTTAACTGAATGTATTTCATTGTGTTGTGTCAATTGTGTAATGAGTTTCGTGAAAATCGGTCGAGTGATTTCAGTGATGGCTTCGAATGAAGAAATAGTGCGCCAACAAATTTTGGGCACTCACTTCGAAAACCCAAACGCTTCTCATCGATGGATCGGAAAACAGCTCGGAATCGCACATTCAACCATCAGTGATCAAAACGTTAAACGTAACCGTAAGACAACCAAGCGGAAAAATGGCAGTGGCAAAAAACGTGGCACATCAAATCCGGAGAAAGCCAGGATGGTATTGAACCAATTTAAGCGTTATCCCAACATTTCGATCAGGGATGTTGCGAAAAAGGCGAAGGTTTAAGTTTTTTTGTGCAGAAAACAATGAAACGTTCTTGATTACATGTGTACAAGGTCCAGAAGATACCGAACCGGAGCGATAAACAGAACTCGGTGGCCAAAGCTCGTGCAAGAAAACTGTACAGGAAGTGGCTCCCAAAACCGTTCTGCATTGTGATGGACGATGAGACCTATATTAAAGCCGACACCAAACAAATGCCAGGACAGGAACACTACGTCGCCACCTCTAAGTTGGCCGTTCCGGAGAGTGTACGGAAGAAGAAACTGTCGAAATTCGCCAAAAAATTCCTTGTCTGGCAAGCGATCTGCGGATGTGGCAAAATGAGCCAGCCCTTCATCACCTCTGGGACCGTCAACGGACAAATCTACAAGGACGAATGCCTCCAAAAACGACTTCTGCCCATCTTGAGATCTCACGATGGCCCGGCACTTTTTGGCCGAATTTGGCATCTTGCCACTATGCCCGGCCCGTCTTAGACTGGTACAAAGATAATAATGTAGTTTTTGTACCAAAAGACGTCAACCCTCCAAACACTCCGGAACTTCGCCCAATTGAAAAATTTTGGGCAATCATGAAGGCAAAGCTCGTTAAAACTCCAAAACTGATAGAAAATGAACTTGAACTAAAGAAAGTGTGGTTAAAAGTAAGTAAGCAAATCAGTCCTATCATTGCCCAAAATTTGATGAAAGGGGTCAAGGCAATGGTGCGGGCATTTGAGTTGGGAGAAGAGGTTCAATAAACCAGTGATGTCAAAACTTAATTATTTAATAGTTCTTTATTTCCAGAAAGTTTGAAAAGAATCAGGCTCAAGGAAAAATTTTGGTGGCCTATTTTGTGTGTCCAAATTTCATCGAATACAGTCTTTACTATAAACCAACGCGGTCCTACGTGAACCTTACGGTTATATCCCTGATATAACCGACTACTAATTTTTTTTTATGGTAAATCCTCAGGCTTTCTTCCCCTCCATTTCGCAATAACCTACAAAATACTTGTATATGCAGATAAAAGTTTATCAGAAAATGTTTGAATAGCACACTTAAAATTATTAAACATTGACAAACAAGCAAAAATATGTATGACTTACCTGGGTGTCATTATTTGTTTTCTAGATAAGTCTCAAATCTTGTTTTATTCTGTTCTATTCGTTCTGAACAAGTCAATTTGTCGAGCGAAGCGCCAGCGTATACGTCACGACATTCCTAGGTGCCGGAAAAATATGAATTGAATTAAAATTACTTTTTTAAGATTAACTTAGAGCCTCTATATTGCTATTTTTTCGAATATTTTTTTTTCGCAAAAATAGCGAAAGTGGGTTAAGAAACTTGTAGGGTTTGTACAGATCAACAAGGTAGGGCCTTTTTCCACAAGCATAGCATAGAATATTTGCACAAAGCGTGGGGGGAGTCACCGAGATAAGCCTGTTCACTTCCACTCAACATTTCGCCAAAAATGTTAAGTGTCGTAGACTCGCTTCTCTCTGCGCACCTGACCACGTTCTTACAACTGTTTGAAAAATTGATTATAGTCTTGACATCTATTTGATATGAGGCCAATATCTTCCAAAAATAGTCCACCCTTTATATATGTTTACTTAGATGTTTGCCCAAAAAGATTTGTTTCTTTATATCGAAACATACTAAGGTCTGTATCCGCAATAATCCAGACACCTCAAAACATGAATAAAACATAAATCTCGCATTATATTTCCGTCGTAGCTGTTTTTTTCTGGTTTGTGGGGGGTGTTTTTGATATTGTTGGGGAGAAAAAATATTTTTTTTGTTTTTTTATAAAATTTTTGGGGTTTGTGTGTTTCTCCGTTCGTTTGGGGTTTTTGCAATTTTTTTAAATAGGGGGGGGTTTTGTCATTGTGGGGGGGTTGTGTCTTTGATTCCTTGCTTCTTTCCAGAAAGCTTCCGCTTCATCAGAGCCCAATATCTAACGATTGGTCGTAGCTTTGGGCAATTTGGCGGGTAATTTTTTCATCATAGACTCTCAGCTATACCACAGTGAAATTTTTTCATTCCAACGTGCAATATTTCAAAAGTTACAATGATTTTATGGTGTCCAGATTAATGTGGTTGCAGACCTTACTAATATTTTTTTTTTATTTTCATTTTTTGCCTTATATTCTAAATTACAATTTTAAATGTTTGAGTCCATTGAGCTCTTCAGCTCTCTTGTTAAATGTGTTTTGTGTGTTCTATGTTTTAAATTAATTGTCAGATCAACCCTTGGGGTATTGTTCGTAAAAATTTGATAAGCTACTTAACCTACAACAATAACTACAATTTGGAAATCCTAAGGGTGGGTAACCAGATTCCGGTAATCTGGTTATCCGATGTCAGGCAGCGTGCCCTGTATCGATTGATTGACTCCCCAACAGCAACATCGGTGTTGAATTAGAGCTTGCTCAAACAAATTTGGAGAAGCTATTCAGCTATTCTAGAAGAAACAGCTGAATAGCTTCTCCAAATTTGCTTGAACAAGCTCTAATTCAACACCGATGTTTGTTGGGTCACTAAAGCGATCATCGAGCATTTTTATCTCGAGCAGACGGTGGACCTCAGATGTTCTTGTCCTCGGAGGGGTGTACAGGATCATCCTGCCGAACTTATTTGGAACAAGCTGAAGCTTCAGGTGATGTGTTTTTGTGCTACTCTCCCAGACCGGCATGCCGTATTCGATGACCGGGAGTATGATTTGCTTGCAGAAAGCAAGCTTGTTTTTCAGGGATAATGTTGGTCAGTGGGTACAGTAGCTTCAACAAAACGTTACACTTTGTGACAGTTTTGTTAACCTGCTCCCTGAAAATAAGCTTGCTGTCTTTGATGTCACCAAGATAGACAGCCGTCTTGGCCCATTGTGTTGTTGAGGCTAATTTCACTATCCTCAGGCGGAACAAGTCTGTGTAGAGTTGGGGTATGGAAAAGGGATACCTGGGGTGGCATTGCGCACCTCGATTCGAGAAATTTGAAACTCGAATCGAGTTATGTTTGGTATTACGTATTTTTTTCGAGTTCATCATTTTAGCGTACTAGGTTTCGAGCTTAATGGCTACTAGATCAACTCGAAGAAAAATGTCAAATTATATATGTATACAAACAAACATAACTTGCTCGGTAGTGAGTTGAATTGAATTTCCATGAAGATTGCTGAACTGCCCTGAAGTTTTATGATCCTCACCACCGGTCCACCAGCCCGGCGAACCACCACATCTCACCATGAAGCATTTTAGTAGTTTTTTTTTCTATGCTCACTCGATCACTCCCATCGCTGAATTATAGATAACCGAAAAAATACGAAACGCGCCTTGCTCTATAGCAAATTGTGGGTTATTAAACATCGACACAACCTTTCACCGCCGGTGCTCGGGGTATACTCTTTCGTAAACTTTCAATTTTTACAACTGTATCAATCAAGCTTCTTAAGAACAATCTATTGTAATCCATTTAAATTTGCGATTGAGGGATTTGGTAAACATAAGAGTGTGTAGATGCATTTCTTGCCTTCTCGCAACTTTATGCTTCTATTGATGTCCAGGCTCATCCGTTTAGCACCAACCGGGGGAGACTGGTTCCTATACCCAATGATTTCATTATCTCCAATCTGCCCAACTAATCCCAATATATTGTGATATAGTGGACGGATTATTATAATTTGAGATAACTCAATGCAACCGTCTTCCAAATTTGGCAGATCGACAGGCAATCGGTGGAGACTCACCTGGAACCTCATAGCAAGATGCTTAGAGGCGAACTGGAAGATTCGATGAGTTACCCCTTCAAAGATGTTATCCGTTTCTATGGGAGAAAACGCGCTGAATTTATGTGCGATGGTTCGGCGCTTGTTCATAAATAGAAGAATTTTTGTAAAAAAACGGAATACATACATAAGCACTTGGTTTTAAAACAATACTAAGTTGGATAGGTTCATTGGTAGGAAATTCATCAATCAAATACATACCAAAACAAGTCGAGAACACTCGCATGAACCCAGAAGAAAGCTACTATTAAAGTCGATGTTCATTACTTCTTATTCTAAATTTGATTTCGGAAAAGTGCTCTGCTGGTGAGTGCACATTGTGTGAATTGCGCAATGATTTTTTGTAAATTATTAGCAGTTCGTTGATTTATTGTTATCTAGTAGTACCATAAATGTAATTATAAGAAACAAACGAACAAAACTAAATAAATGCCGCTGCAATAACCACGAAGAGAAAATTATGCACAATGATGGTTGTTCTCGAATTTGAACAACAATTTTAATAACATTCAATAATACACCGTTTTGGTTTCATACTACTCAGATACATTCCACTTGATACAACGACACTATATCATCGACACTATACCGTTTCGAAAGATCGTGTTTCACTAGGATCATCTCTGATAAATCGGTTCAAATTTCAAAACGCAGATGCACCAGGGTTTCTGAACTATTTTAAAAATATTGAGGAGTAGCAGATAGAATCTCTTTTGAATTCCTTTTCGTCATTGGTGAAAAAAACTTCCTAAATTTTTTCTTTTTTCTCGTGTATTGAATAAAAAAAGAAAAAAAACTTCTCAAAAAAAACAACCTTCTTTCAAATAGCAACTAACGTCGGTTTGTAAAGTAATGTATGATTTTCTTTTTCCTTTTTTTTAAAAAACACTATTTAAAAAAACTTTTTGTGCGTTGTAGCAAAACTATTGTTTTTTGGGAAACTAGGAGAATTTAAAATTAACACTTCATTGATCACTTTAACAGAAATAAAAATAAAATATTGAAGCACTTTTTCAAAATTATCACTATTAAACGCGAGCAAATTCTTTTTAAATTCCACTATAGAAGATGTTGTTTTTCTTTTGTAAAAAAAAAAAAAAAAAAATTAAAAAAAAGGAAGTTAAGAAGACACAAACCACAAGCTATAAACCCCCAAAACTCAAAATGTGTGTTTCTTAAAAGCTAACCACTTATTATTTGAACAACCATTAAAAAAATTTGATTGAAACGGTGTGAGCACGGTGTCAGTTTATGCACTGAAAATTTATTTTCATGAATTAGCTGTCCCTTGTTTCGTAAACATGGATTTTGTTCATAGAACAAATTCCTCGTAATTTGTATGAAACATTCCTTATGCTTGTCATCTGGTGAAATGCTGTCATTACACCTTTTTGTACAATACACGAAATGAATTTTGTGAAGACCAACCTATCACTGCTTTTCATCAATCGTACTCTTACATGTTGGTTTTGCTGCTTGGGTGGGCTGGAATCATTGATTTATCTCAAAATAAAAATTAAAGCGCTATCGAGAGTAATAAGTTCATACTCATAAATCAAGTAACTTCTAACGAGTCACCATGGCTTAGTGAGATCAACCACGGATTCAATAACAAGTTTTCCCAAAAATACAGGTTCGAACCTCATTTCAGAAATATTAAAAAAATTTTGAACAATTCCTCGTGGTTTGCGCTTTTTTTCAATTACATACTGAGTCGATATAGAAGTTCTGTCAGTCAATCATGTAACCATGCATTCTTATTGATAACAAAAAATTCGTAGCATTTTGTATTGTTTTCGTACAATGAACGAGTGTGTGTTGCTGTGTCAACTAATGCTTCGTGCTTTTAACAGTTATGCAACAGCATTGTGGCATTGAATACGAAGGTAGTTTCTTAAAAAGTACAAATCAATTTCGGTGTAGAAAACAACGAATAGATTTGTTAGTTCTACATTCGGTTTTGTAATAAAAACGAAATTTAATTTTCAGTGTGGGCGAGCGGGTCGCGAGAAAAAGTACATTTTCAGTAAAAACTGTTAACAAACTCCGTGGTTGTCGTATACAAAAATCCAATATGACTGTAAAATGAATATTTTGACACATTACAGTACCCGTTGGATCTCAGCATGGTTCCTATGAAATGGGATTCGATTTTGAAACATGGGGAAAATCGAGAGTTTTAGAATCTTTTTTTATTCATTCCACATCAAGTCCAGAATAGTTTAATCTTGTTGCCAAAATCGGACGGGTATTGTAAAATACTTTGGGTGAGAGCAGAAAAGTTAATCCACCCGTCGTTCAGGTGGTCCCTACTATATGGGTCCACCAGTTGTGTTGTCCGCTGTATAATGTTAAGTGTTCAGTCTGTGCAGCAACTGGTTGAAGACGGTGTAATTCTCTTTCTCTCTCTCTCTCTCTCTCTCTCTCTCTCTCTCTCTCTCTCCCTCTCTCTCGCTCTCTAAAAAAAACTAAGCTTGCCCCCCCCCCCCCTATACGAAATCATGGCTACGCCTATGCTCCAACTCCTCTTTGAAGTCGTTGGGGCTTATATGGTTATATGGATAGACCGTTTTCATAAAACTTGAAATGAAAAAGTTAGGCAAAAAATACAAATTTTTTCAGGGCCACCCTACTCTTAAGCGTAAAAATGATCATAACTAATGATACAAAAGACCTACGACTATGGTTTCTGCAGCATAGTTGCTTTAAATTTAATAAGAAACAACTTTGCAGAACATTGTATTGCTTTATGTCAAGAAATGTGAAAGATAGAATTTTTATTTCAATATATTCAAGGACCACCCTAACTGAAACTGATGTCAAATTAAAGCCCTAGTTATAAGCTGCAACTTTGCCTAAGACAGTTTTTTTCTAAAGTTGCACCTTCATAGTGAACATCATTTATTCCTGCTAATTTTTCATTCTGGCCCAGTTTGCAGTCGTTGCATTATCGGTTCATTTAAAAATTTAAATCAGTTTCTAGGAACATTTGATATTACGCTCATTTTTATGTCGAAAGTGCAGTATGAGGGTAAAATCAATATTTGTCAGAAACTCGACCGTTAGAGTTTTCCTGGTTATTCGAAACATCTCGAATGTCGATGTAATTCATCTGAGATTTCAAATATATCACAAATTGGTCAAATGATTCCAAAAACATTTAGGATTGAGGTTTTTTTCAATAAATACGTATCCTAGCAGCTAAGGTCCGACTTTGACGCAAGGAATTGAAAACCATAAATGATAATGCAGACAAAAGGCAAAATCACCCTACATTATCAGCCAGACTGTTCCGCTCCTCAAAAGAAAAAAAAAACCCGTTTATGCGGATAACAAGTTCAACCAGCTCGAAAACTTTGCCACAAGCACGAAGAGAATAAAAAAGTATCCATCTTCAAGTTCGAGATAGCAACCGGATACACTGCAGTTTCCTCGAGTAAGCCGAAGTCGTTGGGCGAAAACGGAAAATGACGACAACCACGAGAAAATCTCCAGTTCAATCCGCTGCCGGGGTTGTCCTCTTCATCCGGAACCCCCAGAGGAGCTAGCCTCACTTGAGGGTGAGCGAAAAAAAAAAAATGGAATAAATCTCATATTCCATTATACCGTGCAGCACAAGATGTACTCGAGTTTTTTTCTGAGCTTCGCAGAATGTCCCGTTGCTGCAACCAACTTTCCAGTCCTCATAATAATTTCAAAAACCCGGGTGGGAAAGCAGGTCAGCAAATCTCTTCAGCTTGTTCGCTTTTCGCTACTTTGGATGCACATTATTTTCGTTTCGTTTGCTCAGTGTGCAGCAGCACCGAAGATCACGACGACGACGACGACGACGACGACGCCTAGCCCAGCAGCCGCATTGATGCATGCTAGCCAGTACGTGCCAGGTTCGAGTTTTGCGTACATTTCCCTTACCGGCTACGTAATTATTTTCTCTGTAAAATCACGCCGTAAGTAGGTTTCCTTTCAAGCGAGGGAGATGAGAGCCTTATAAACCATGCACCCCCGCAGAAAAGAAAGCATTGTATGTGTGTGGGGGGCACTTCAGCTACCCTCCCCAATCAAGACCCCAACCACCCGGCGTCAATTCACTCGCTTTATTGTTCTCAATGGGAAACGACTCCGACGACGTCATGCTGCCGACGCTGTTCTACTTAGTTTATTCTTCTTTTTTCTTTTTTTCTTTTACATGTACTTTCCAGCAGTTTATGTTTAATTAAAGAATCGTGTAAGCACTTTATCATTAGTGTCTTTTGCTGCTCCGGTGGGGAGCTTTTTTTTTGTGTGCCTTGGAGGTTGAAGGAGGAGCATAGAAAGCACGGAGAAACTAAGCGGTGTATGGCAGGGTCATACAAGACTGGTGAGCGACGGGTACTGTTCTCTGTGATTGTGTTGAAATTAAATGAAACGAAGGACCATGGATGGTGTTTTTTTATTTAGCGGATTAAATACATGGAACGGGTATATCGCTTCCATTTGCTTTGCTTGAACACGTACGATTAATTTTGCAATAAGTCGGTTAGACTAAAGACAATGTTTGTAATTAATATTGACTCACGATACGATTGCCCTGGGTTCCAATCAGGACAAAAAGTAGTTTGAAACAAACTCCTAGAAAGTTCATAATTGGAAAATCAGGTTTCCTTCATTTCAATGACAACTCTCCTACTAACTTACAAAATTCTGTTCCATCGACACAAACCAAAATTTCTTCGACACCTTTTGGATGACAGAATATTGCCATCGCCCTAAATCTCCTTTACTCCATTTATACTGCCAGCTGTTGATGTTGACTGATGACTACAAATAGGAAAAAAATATCATTAAAGGTAATTTGTCGATCATAAATATCGCCTTCCATCGCGCCATCTTTGCAAGCGAGTCGGCTCTCTCATTGCCCAAAATTGAATAATGAGGAGGGACCCATGCAAAGGTGATAATAAAATAACGTGAAGATAAAGCATAAGCTCCTGTATTTTGATAAGAAAATACGAGGAGTGCTTAACCGGCCTCAAGAAGCGAATAGCTTCTATAGAACTGAGACTATCCTTCTTATTTCTTTGCGTTTCAAGCTTATTGCTTTCGTAATTAACTTACTGCTTGCTCTCAACTTAGTGTTCTTAATGCACCTCCACACTTATTAATTAAGAGCTTTCGATGCTAGGTACCATTTTTGCATTAGTATGATTGTGTGGCAAGTACAATCATAACCTATGCTCAGGGATTCGAGAAATTTTTCTTAACGAAAAAGTCCTAGACCAGACCGGAAATCGAACTCAGCAACCTTCAGCATGGTGTTGCTTTGTAGCCGCGCCATTTTTTTTTTTTTGTTTTTTTGTTTAAAGAGACTTTACCCTGAAGGGGCATTCGTCTCTATTGCGAATTTATTGATGATTTTAATATATTGCAATATCTTATATATTATTCTACATACCTATTTTCTTTAAAAAATTTATAACTTTGTCTTCTGCTTGTTGTTCATTGCATAGAATTCGGTATAATTGGTTGCTGATTCCTAATTCTAATCTAGTAGTGTTGTACTGCGGGCAAGCAGCAAGCACGTGGTGAACTGTTATTCTTCGGTTGCAAACTGTTCACATTTCCGGAGGTTTCTTCTCGAATAAATGTTTCTTTGTGAACCAAGCGTGTCCTAATCGTCAATACTATTTGTTCCTTTTTGTCATTTCTATCTATGGGTTTATCTACTTTATGTTTTACAATTTTTAACGTGTTCCTGCTGGTTTGGTTCCATTATTGTTGGTGCTTTTTCCAAACTGCTTTTTTCATCCATTTAACAATATCTTGTCTTGGGACAGTCATGGTAGTTGTTGGCTGGTTTCTTCCGTATCGTGCTGCATCATCGGCTCTGTCATTGCCCGGAATTCCTGTATGTCCTGGTACCCAACAGAATCGGACGTCTTTTCTTTTGGCTGCAATCTCAGTGCGCTGGATATAATAATTTTTGGATCTTCCAGACTCTAGAGCTGCCAGACAACTCGAAGAATCACTGAAGATTACTGCTTTATCGTTCGTATGCTCAACTGCTTCAGCAAGTGCTTTTGCCTCCACAGTAAAAACTGAGCACTGGTTAGGTAAACTGGTTTCGATTCTGGTGTTAGGCCCGATTATTCCATATCCAACTTTTTCTTCAGCGAGTGATCCATCAGTATACCAGTGATCAAATTCTTGGTATTTGTCTTCGACCAGTGTTACGCCGAGATTGAAAGGGTCAAAGCCGTGAACGCAACCCGTGTTCGCATTGTAGTCAACGTAGTAGTTGTATGTGGAATTATGTAAACACAGGGCGCTGACATCTTTGTCATATATATAATAGGAAGTAAACTGGATTAGAAAAATTCGTTGAATGTTTGCATTGAATTGAATCAGTTGAATCGTAGTGAAATAGAAGACACAAAATTATTAATCCTGAGAAAACTGCAGGAAGGACAAAGAAACCCTCAAATTAGAAAGCTTACCGTAAGTAGCTGTGAGTTTAAAATTGCTGCTGATTTCTTATTAGTACTTTGTTGTAGGGTACGGAGTTTTTGTTAGTTGGAAAGGTTTTTTGGACAGAATTTTTAGAAGGAAACTAAGTTTGTGAGTTATATAACCCATTCGCAATGTAAGCGACTAAATTAAATATATTTCTAGTTTTGAGTTTGTTGACAACTTACTTCAGGAGGTGTTTTCAATGATGTCCCGACTCCTCCCCCTAACAACCAGCTTTCTAAATACACCAAGTGCTAGTTGGGGAGGTTGTCCAACTCTAAATTTAGATTTGATTGACCAGTCAATTTTAGGGCCCGTTTGATTCCATGCTTTGTCCTGCACTGCTGCCACTTTGCATAACATAGGAAGTTCAATGCCCACAAGGTTTTGGAATGCATCATTGGCTTTTATCCACAGATTATTGGATTCTTTAGTGGATTTTTCCAGTATTGCACTTGCTTTTCTGACGATTTCGATTGTAGCTATATATTCGAAGGAAAGGCATCCGGCTTCAACAACTAGTGAAATTATAGGGGTTGTTCGTAGAGCACTTGAAGCAATCCTTATAACTTGATTATATGTTGGTGCTAGTTTCTCGATATTTTCTCTGAGTAGTACTTCCAGGCCGTATATCAGTTTGGAGGTTACAATGGCATTTCCAATATACAGAAGTGTTTTGCGGTCTGCTTTTCTTGAAATAGCTTTCAAAAGATTTAGTCGACTCCGACAGTCCTCCTTCAGTTGTTTTATGTGCTGATTGAAGCTGCATTTTCGATCGAAGATGATTCCGAGGATCCTAGTTGTTTTCGGTCTAGTAAGTTCATTTCCTTGATGATACAATTTGGCCCCCTCGAGGTGCCAATTGCGATGTCGCTTTAGCTTGCAACAATGCATGGTTGATGATTTTGAGGGTGACATTTGAAAATCAATATCGGTAGCCCACTTTCCGATAATTTCCACGGTTTTTTGAAGTCTTCGTCGCAGGTAACTAACGCGTTTTCCTGTGGAAATGATAATAATATCGTCTGCATATAGCAGCACTTGAACATTTTTCGGAACAACGGTGAACAGTGAGTTCATGGCCAGAAGAAAAAGTGAAACTGAGAGTACTGAGCCTTGTGAGACGCCGTTTTTGAGTCGTGCCGATTTCGACAAAGCTCCTGCAAAGCTTATCCTCGCTGATCGATTTTGCAAAAAGTTGTGTATAAAATTATTCATCTTCGTTCCGAGGTCGCTACTCATGACTGATTCCATGATGTGCCCGTGCCATACACGATCGTAAGCCTTTTGGATGTCAAGAGTAACTATTTCACAGTGTTCTCCGTTATTGGCTGCTTCGGTTATAGTTTCGTCTAGATGCGCTAGGTAGTTGGTTGTGCCTTTCCCTCTACGAAAAGCGAACTGTAGTGGGTGGAGTATTCCGTTGAGTTCTAAATGGTTCATTAGGCGGCGGTTTATTTACCATCCTCTCCATTGTTTTGGCAACGCAGCTGGTTAGGGAGATCGGACGAAAGCTATTGGGCTCGAGTGTGTTCTCTTGAGGTTTAGGAATAGGTATAATGATACTTTCTTTCCATGTGGATGGTATATTGCTGGTTTCCCATATGTGGTTAAAGCATCCAAAAGTGTTACCTTACAGTGAAAAGGAAGATGTTTTATCATGGGGTACCCAACATTGTCAGGCTCGGCTGAAGTACCATTTGCGCTTTCAAGGGCATGGAATAGCTCCTGAATGGTGAACTTTTTGTCGATCGCTGATACAGTGTCCGATTCGAGTGTGAGGTGTGATCGCTCTCGCTCCTCTTTGTTTCTAAGGAATTCTCCGGAGTAACCTGACGTAGAGCAAGTGCTCGCAAAAAAGTCGGCGAAGCTGTCCGCTATTTGTGATGGATCGTTGCAATATTCGCCGTCGATGCTAAGTCCTGGCATTTTCCCTTTTCGTTTTCCAGTCAATTTATTAAAACTTTGCCAAAGTTGGGAGGTGCTTGATTTTTCTGTAAAGATTTCTTGAAAACTGATCCAAGAGCTTCTTTTCGCTTCCTCGATCATCTTTCGTGCTTCCCGTTTTGCCGTGCTAAAATGTTGTTTGGCGTCTTCTTTGCGTGGATCATCATCTTTCAGCTTTCTAAGTTTCCTCAGGGCCCTTCTTCGTGCTTTAACTGTCTCGCCAATTTGTTGGTTCCACCATATTTGCCTCTTTTTTGTTGGGAGACCCTTTGTTCGCGGTATGCTTTCCAATGATGCCTCGTAAATGGCTTGAGTTATTTCTTCAATGGATGCCTTGACATTTGGTGGGATTTTTATAGCGGCTAGTGTTTCAAACTGTCCCCAATCAGCGTCCTTATAGATCTATCTCTTTGGTGATAGGATGGTTGGGAGCGGATCGTTTAAACAAACAAAAATTGGAAAGTGGTCGCTGCCGTGCAAATCATCATCACAAATCCAACAAAATTTGGATGCGAGAGGATGTGACACAAATTTAATGTCGATGGTCGAGAAGGATCCTGAATTTGCGTGGTAGTAGGTCGGAGAGCCAGTATTAAGCGCTAAGAGGTTGTTATCTACTGCCCAGAAATCGCCCACGACTGTTTGAGTTGGCACTACCCCATACTTCGTGCGAAGCGTTGAAGTCACCACAAAATAGGAATGGTGGCTCTAGGGTGTTTAATAAATCAGTTAACTTTCTAACTAATTCCTGACTATTAGTGGCATGTGGTATGTAGGTCGATACAATTGTTAGATCCCAAGGTTTACCTATTCTAGCGATACATACGTGTAGGCTGGAGGACACGCTGATAAATTTATGCGGAATATCTTTTCGAATGCCGAGTCCAGTTATTCCGTTACCCATGCTTTTGGATTGGCTACGAATCATCCATTCGTAGCTGTTATTGATGAGGCCGTTCGTATTCTTCGTCATCATCTCATGCAGACAAATTGCTATGGGATTGTTATCATCCACTATTTTGCGAAATTCTGCATAGTTCCGCCAAACGCTTCGAATGTTCCATTGTAGAGCGAAGGTTCGATTGTTGTGTCCGGAAGAAATGGAAGATGTAGAGTCGACTGGTGGCGGTTGAATGTTATTAGCTGTGGACGGTATTTGGGTATCATTTGTACTTTGGGGGAAGAGGTTACGGGTACTTGCCTGTAGAGCATGCAAGCGCCCTGCACTGGCTGCCGCCACAGGCTCAATCCAGAAACTGGGAACATCTGAGGTCGGGGCCGGTGCAAGGCTTTGCCTGAGGTTTATGGACCCCATTCCGTGTGAATAATCTGTACAGCAGTTACAATCATAACTGCTACACGATGCTGTAGGTATCTGGTTTCCTTGGTAGCGATGTAGATACAGTTTTGGTACCGTTGGATTGTCAAGAAAGCTGACGTGACCTGAGTCAGAATTCCGGATGGGTGTTCGTTGGACGTGTGAATTGAATTGATTTGGATTATGGTGGACTGTTGTTCGATCTTCATTGACTGTTGCGTTTCTGTTTGTAGATGAGGTGCTAGAACCGGCCGTGCAGTAGAGTTCTTCGTCAACGGGTTGGGGTTGGACATCCCGGACAATTTCCTCTCCCTGCGACGTTTCCGTGGGAAGTGAGTGTGGTACTGCACATTCCCACTCCTCAAACCGGTTTCTCTCAACGTTTTGTGTATAATTTGGATTCGTGTTTTGTTTGATGCGTACGGTGCACTCGAAATGGGCTAGGTTATTGGTGATTGTTTGTTAGTCCATAATCGGTTGAGTCGACAAGGTCGGGTTCCATAGGAGGATCTACTTCAATGGCAGGATCTTTTTCCACTCTGATTTGGCTTGATACAAGTCTTGTCATGATAGGGCTTCGGTTATTGTTCGGTTGTTTCTTTGGCGGTGACATATTGGAGCGATGTGGTTGTTCATGCATGTGATGCGTTGTTGATCGTTTTGTCTTCGATTTTTTATTGTAATTGGAGTGCTCAGCTGGTTCACTGCTTTGCGAATAAGTTCTCGTTCGAGTTTTCATGTTTTTTGTGTGTTTTCTCATGTTTTTGTTGGTGATTTCAATTTTTGCGATCTTTTCGTCCCGTTGACGGACGAGTTCCAAAAGTTCCTTAAACTGTTTATCCTTCTCTTCATTTTGTGCGATGATGGTGCTTAGCTTCGATAGTAGTTCGTGTGAGGTGTGCTCGAGATCGGCTTCTAGTTTTGTGATCTTCTTATCTTTTTCTGCTATTTGTAGTGTGACCGCTTTGGTCATCCTAGCTTGATCCAGTCGTGGTTGTGCCGCCACTTGAGCATAGTTACCGTTTCCAGCTGCGATACGTTTCCTTGCTTCAGCATATGAGAGATTGTGGTCGATTTTGGTTCTGATAATATCCATTTCGGTTTTGTAAATTGGACATTGTCGACTGGAAGGGCGATGATCTTTTTTGCAGTTTCTGCAAAAGGGCTCATTTTCGCATTCGTTTCTTTCTTCATGGTCTAGCGAGCAGTTGAAACAACGTTTAGGCTCCATACTCATAACAGCCGAAACAAAGCACATAAAGAAAAGAACTCCGATTTTTACATTCGCTGGATGTATGCTTCGATTGAACGTCAAGATGATAGCTGGTGTCCTTTCTTTGTTACTTCTCAAAATCCTACGTGCTTTTATAACACCTTGAGAGCTCAATTCCTCTACGATTTTGTCTTCCTCTTTGTCCAGCAGATCGTAAGCAGAGATTACGCAGCGACTGATGTTGAGGGTTGGATGTAGCGTAATTGAAATCTCCGTACCATCTGATAGTTGAGTCATTTTCAATAATTTCTCAACTTGTGTCGGTTTCCTCGTTCGTAATACATAATTTGCACATTTGTTCTCACTTTTGGCGTGTTCAATTGGTCCGGCCCAGAGTTCAAGACTTTTTCTGATGAGAAACGGTTCTTTAGGAAGGTTCTTGCCATCCTTTCCCGTCATCAACAATGTCGTCATAGCACCGAATTCATTGCGTCCGTCCAAATACGTCGGTAACGTTCTTCCTCTTGACCCTCCCGGGCCACCTCCACTAGTGGAGGCCATACAATATACACTTACTTCAAACCGGTATGATCAATACCACAGATAAACGGCAGTGGTCACCCACTACCAACCCCACCGTGGTATCGAGTTTCTGGCTTGATCGCCTGTTGGTGTCACTTTTTGCTGTTTACCCTTTTTGAGTGATCCACTATAGCGTTGATATTCCACTGGAATGCAGGAAACAGCACTGTCGGAGGAGGCGCTGGGTCGCCCAGTACGTATTTTGTCTTTAATTCACCTACTCAACTCGTATGTTCGCCTGGTGCTAGGGGCATGCAACTCGCGATAAAATTTCGCGATTTTGTCACGAGAATTTGTCCACAGACACCGGGAAAACCGAAAGGTTTCACCGGGAGGCGTAGCGCTAGCGCTCCTGGATGAAATCGTAGCACTAAAGCAACCAATCACTTAACTCTTGCGATAAAACGACCGATCGCTTCGGATGTTCGACGCGAACTGAGCCGCGCCATTTACTGACTGAGCTAAAGGAGAACCCAACTGAGACTATCTGTGAAAATAAAGTAATGATCCGGTGTTGATGGGGCAACAATTTCTAGCAGCTAATTCAGCGACATAAAGGGTGTTTCGATCAAAATTTGGTCGACTTAAACTTGACGCATTTCCTTTCATCGTGCATAAAAAAAATTGTAAACCCCTCATTTTGAAGATATGTGCGTGTGGCATCATGCCTCTATTTTGATTTTGAGATTAGCACTTCAGTTATCAAAATGTCGTCGAAGGAAGAGAAGCAACGCATCAAAATTTTGCACGTGCATGGCGAAAATCCAAACTACTCTCACGCCAAGTTGGCGAAATTGTTGAATGGGGCTAAATCAACTGTTACCAACGTAGAATGTAAAGAGTTGCCCACTGTTTCAAGCGGAACCCCAAACTCTCCGTCCGAGATGTCGCAAAGAAGCTGGTTGTGGCGCCTTCGACCGTGGATAGAGCTAACAAACGAGCTGGACTGTCGACTTGCAAGAAAGTGATGAATCCAAATCGCGACGATAAACAAAACACATCGGTCAAAGCACAATCGCGAAAGTTGTACACGACAATGCTGACGAAGTTTGATTGCGTGGTACAAGACGATGAAACTAACGTCAAGGCAGACTTTTAACAGCTTCCTGGACAGGAATTTTATACAGCAACCGGACGGGGAAAGGTGGCACACATTTTCAAGCACATTAAACTGTCAAAGTTCACGATGAAATATCAAGTGTGGCAGGCCATCTGTACCTATGACATGAACAGCAACATTTACATTGCGACCGTAACCATCAACCAGGAAATTTATCTGAACGAGTGCCTACAAAAACGTCTACTGCCTTTCCTGAAGCGACACAATTGTTCCGTTCTATTTTGGCCGGATTTGGCATCTTGTCATTGTGAAAAAAAGGCCATGGAGTGGTATGCTGCCAACAACGTTCAAGTGGTGCCCAAGGACAAGAACCCTTCCAACATGCCAGAGCTCCGCCCAATCGAACAATATTGGGCCATCGTCAAGTGGAACCTTAAGAAGACTCAAAAAGCTGTCGTGAGCGAGAAACAGTTCCAAAGCAAGCTGGCGTTCTGTGGCGAATAAAATGGACAAGGAGACTGTACAAAATCTTATGGCAGGTGTTAAACGAAAGACCCGGCAAATCGCATTTCACAAAAAGGAATATTTTTCCTGTATTCTGTATTAACTGAACTTGAAAAAGAAAAAGAATTTGACTTTTTAATAAAAACTTTGATCAACTCACACACATTACTGTTTGGCAAAATTTTGATCGGAACACCCTTTATTTGAAAAAATTATGGAGGAAGTGCCAATATATCATTCCGTGATAATCTGATGAACTTACTAGACAGAGTGCTCTCACGTGTTGAACACAGTTATGTAATGCTGTTGGCATATCTAATGGGCAGTTTAGAAGCGTTAATTTTTGCACTTATTTTGGCGCGAGTGCATGATATCAGCTACGAATTAACGTCGGAAATTTTCATTTTAAGAAATAAACAAGCTAGTTTTCTTTTGGAGGTGGTCTTTGGTGAGATCAATCTGATTATAAATATATGATATGAATCCTATTTTCAAATAATTCTGTTCCAGGCTAGTCAAAATGTTTTGAAAGTGTCAGCTATGGAGCAGTAGAAAAACCAAAATTACTACGCCATTTTGATACTTCATCTTTCATAAGAACGTTCTCAAATGATTTCAATCTGTCAATGTATTCTTTATTTACAAGCCATTTGAAGTTAACATGTCAGTGTGTTTTAAACAATGGAAAAATCCGAATATCGTGCAGTGATTAAATTCTTTGTTTTGGAAGGTTTATCGGCAACTGAGATTCATGCACAGATCGTGGAAGTATTAAAAGGGGGTTTTTTTTTTGGGGGGGTATTTGTGGGGGTTTGTTCCAGATACCACGTAAATGTGATTAATATTTGAATGAGAATCGAATAATAGAAAAAATGTTTAGAACAACTCAAGGAAGCTTTATTGATACGTATAAAACCATACTATCGATTAGTACATGAGAAACTAGATAATGGCAAAGAAAGTCCAATTCTTAAGACACATTTGTACTTCTTCAAAGTTAATCGCAATAGTAATTTGACAATTAAGTCTTCTTCGACACACGTTGCTTGGACTTTTTCACAGTCTGGAGAGCCTCTGCTGATGTAATTACTTCGGCTCCGGGGCATACTTTTCGCTTTTTTTCCTTCGATGCTGTTGAATTCTGCTTCACATGTTCCAACAGGATTTGCTCAAAGGATCCATCAGCCGAAGATGCTTTATCTGCTTGCACACTGGTGTCTTCAACATTCTCGCGAAGTGATGACTGTTCAACAGCCAATGCTGAGGCATGTTGAAAACGTTTGAATCTTTCAAGCGCCCCAGGTTCATATTTCTCATCTGGAATCACTTTGTCTGAGAAAGGAAAATTCCAAGCTTTCTTGAATCCGCTAATAATGTTAGTTTTGTCAAACTGCGTCCGTGATCGAGAAATAAGCGAAGAAAATACTGATTTTGAAGCCTTCACACCGTAATTTTTACGTTGCCAAGCAATCAGTTTTTCGTCATACTTATGCTTAAGAGATTTAAAAACTGAAAGATCCATGGGTTGAAGCAAATGGCTCGTGTGAGGCGGAAGTTTCAAAATCACAACTTTTTCCTGCATTGCTGTTTCAATCAACTTCAGGCTGGTGTGCGATGAATGCCCGTCATAAATTAAAACAACTGGTCGTTCCTTCGGGATCACTTTCAGAAATTGGCGTTCAAAGTAATTGGTGAATGTCTCCGTGTCCATCCATCCGTTAGGCGTGGCTGCGTAAGCTAATCCAGGAAACTCGTCTTCCTTCGATGCCATCCAGCTAGTCCACACGTTTTTTGCTTTGAACACGATCAGTGGAGGCAGTTTTCCACCAACTGCATTGGCACCCATTAACACGGAAATATTCTCCCTCGCAGGTCCTGCTGTAACGCGATGTGCTGCTCTTCCCTTCTCCCCAACAACTTTTACACGAGTTGGATCAAGACAGAAGCTAGATTCATCCACGTTATAAATGCGTTCTGGAGGCACTCCGTGGGTGACTTTCTGGACCAGTTGAAAATAATCAGCCATAACAAACGGATCCACATTCCTCTTCCGGGCGATCTCAACAGCTTGAGGCTTCTTTTGGGACAATCCATGGCGTTTCTTGAAACTGTAAAAGTATTCGTCTCCGGGTACAGAGTTCTTGAATGGGTTTTGAATTTCGTTTTCAGTCAAGTACCGTGTGATAGCCTGTAGAACTTCAGCCTTGGACGACCCGAAGCCCCACTTCTCCATCGTTTTAATGCAAGATGCGATGTTAGATTCTGCGGCTATCGGAATCGCAGTTGGTCTTCCACCTGTAGTGCTTTTTACGCCTCTTTGGCCATTCACGCGTTTTTGAAGGGTTGATCTTGGGATTCCATAGCATCTCGCAGCCTGGGACATCGACATTTGATTATTTTTAACAGCTTCAATGGCAGACTCTAATGACACTTTAGAATATGCAGATGCTGGTCTTTTTTTAACGTACGTGCGAGCCATTATTGCTGTAAAAGTGTTAATAGTAAATTAAACACACATTTAGACCATAAAGCAACCAAATCTCCACACGAATAACGGTATATTTGAAATGAACGAAATATGATCCACTTCCCCCAGTGGTAGCAAAACTTCGGGGAAGTGTATCATGTTGAATTTAAAAACTATGATAGAAACAATGAACTGTTATTGCCGCCCAATTTGTTGATTAACTTATAATAGTTACCTGCAAAACAAAACAATGAAATAAACATCTGTTTAAACGGTGTAGGAAGCTTTTTACTACGACGCAAACTAACTTTTTTCGAAGCTGGAAATGACGTTTCGTGTAAACAACTAATGCTAGTGTGTGTACCTATTTGGTTGGTTTTTTTGGTGTGGTGGGGGTTGTGTATCGTTTTGAATCTTTTCTTTTTTTTGTTGTTGTTTTTATTGCGAAATTAAGGCACTACTATTTTAAATAATTACATGATCCACTTACCCCGATGGTACACTTCCCCCGGTGTACCTTAAAGAAGTCTTTTCGTTCATTTCCAATCATTCAACGCGGGGTTTTGAAGTTTAAGCGTGGCCGTACAAGCGTTCAAGATCCACGCTCAGGACGTCCAAAAAGTGCATCAACACCAGAAATAATAGCGAAAATACAGGATATGGTTTTGGAAAATCATCGATCGACTGTGATGTGAGGCATCTAACATGAAACAATGTGGTTTATTTTGGCTGAAGGTTTGGGTTTAAAAAAAACTGTGTGCACAAAAAGGGTCGCATTTGCTTACAATGCAACAAAAATACGTTCGAATGCGACTTTCTGAGCAACATTTGGAGCAATTTCGAAAGGATAAAAAGGATTTTCTGCATCGATTCATCACTATGGATGAGACTTGAGTCTACCACCATGATCCTGAATCAAAACAAGAGGCTAAGGAGTGATGTGAACCAGGCACTTCGGCTCCGAAGCGAGTGCATATCCAGAAGTCGGCCAAAATGGTGTTAGCGTCAGTTTTTTGGGATGCAAAAGGAATTTATTTTCAGTTCCGCTTTCAAAACGTTTTGAATTTCCATATACTAGAAATTTAGCATATCGAAATCTGGAAGTTTGTTAGTTTGTTATGCAATTTTCCAAATGATATCGGTAATGTTTACATGCGGGGCTTATAGTATGTGGCAGTAATCTTGGAATGACTTGACTCTTCAGAAGTTCTGAAATGGGTTGCGAGATCTGCAGCAGAGCTATTTCTAGCTCCCGGATTAGAGCTGCTTTCAACGATCAGTTAAATGTTTGTGTGATTGGGTTAGATATAAGATTGAATACACACACACACACACACATAATCTCTTGAACTAACTAGCAAATGGAGATGTATCTACAGGCAACGAGAAAACCATACCTGTCCTGATTACAGTGAAAATAATACTCGAATAATAATAACTTGAGAACTGAAAATGACACCGTCAATATCAAGTTTATTTTAATGAAGATGCAGCAGAACGCCCTTTTCGTGATTAATTGAAGCAACTCGCACTTCACAATCTAGCACCCAGATGGCACCATTGCATGTTACGCAAATTTCTATCCAGCGTCATAAATTAGACGGAATTGATCGCCCACTTCAAGAGCACTTCTGTGAATCGTTCGGTGTCTAAATGTGAAATGTAATTAATTTTACAGACGTCGACGTCCTTGGTTCCAGTTTTCTGGAGCTGCCTGTACTTGAAAATCGCAACAGAAGAGCACCAACGTTGCAGTTTTTCGAATCTGCACTGCAGCAAGAGGGAAAAACTTTCTCAATTACCAAAAGTGCCAGCAGCCATTAGTCTGCAATTCTTGGTTACCGTTGCTGCTAACGATCGGGGAGTGTGTACCGCTGGCTGCACCGTTTGATCTGAACAATCGCCGTCAACGTCGTTCCATCCATCGCATCGCAACCGAGAGGATAAGAAGGATGGCAAAGTCCCACTCTCTTTCAGTCAACGAAAACTTTTCCAACCGGCAGCGACAGCGGCGCTGCAATTCCATGGTAATGGCGAGGCGGATAGCATTTGGGAAACTAAATAAATCAAGCAATTGCATAGATTGCACTACCTAGTGAACGGGTAGGTGGCTGACTGACTGACGAGTTGTCGTTATTTATCCTTGTCACGGAAGCGGAGATTACAGGTTCTAGCCGAACTCACTGCGGTAGCTAGTGAAGCGCAGAAGGAATTATTCAACGAAGCAAAAGGAAACAACCGCTTCCAGAATCTTCGTTGGGGATTTATTTCGCTGTCGGAAGTGCTTTTACAGTTTGTTTGCTTTATCTCAACGGAGATTTCGGTGGAAGTGAAGAGCCAATTTCGGGATACGCTTCCCCCGGAAGAGCCTTGTTAATTTTAACAGGCTTTTCCTCGCCATTCGACCAACTATCCTCCGCCTAAGCAACTGCCATCGAGATTTGTTATCTCTCATCAAGGACCTACATGCATTTCCAATTCGGACTGCCCGGGATAAACAGCTCAAACAAAGCCGAACTGTTTCGATTACACGGCAAGCCTACCCCTAGAGCATCCCATTCCCGATTTTAGCTTTATCGTTCTATTTCCGAAATGCCATCATAGCTCGCTCGTTATGTGCCGTCACGAAACCAGCAGCAAGAGGCTTTATCTAGTGCAGTTCGGCACTTTGCTGTCGCCATACGGAAACATAATCAATATTACATTATCCGGGAAAGCTTTTCCAAATCTTTCCTGGCCCATCCAAACTTGGCATAGAGCCCATGGACGTAAGAGAGCCGGGTTTGGTGGCGGTCTGGCGCAGATGGCACTGCTGGCACGGCTCGAAATGATGTTTACTTTCAACAGCAGAGTGGCGAACTACTGTTAATGCTTTCGTTACGGTTTCGATATTCTTTCTGCCGGCCATCAGGAGCGGAACGTGCAAATTGGTGTGGTCGTGACACACTACCAACAAACGAGCTATCAGCGATATTGGAAAGGCACGATTTGGGTGACCGAAATCAAACGGTAGACTCGCAATGTTTACATTTAGGAATAATGCGGTCCAAGGCTGTTATTTAGATGGAAGCTAGTTTTTGGATGTGGAACGGAGTGGAGTACTAGAATTCAAACTGAGAAGCTAGCTAGCAACGTTTCCAACAACATTACGAAGAACGAGTCACTTGTACGTTTTTGGCAACGTAAATGTTATTTGGTTGGGCCACCCTTCAAAAGCATTTAGCATTTTAACGAACTTTTTCTAATGATAAATTCACAAAAATTTTATCTGGAAAGTTCTCAATGAATCATAACTAAAAAAACTAATAACCAATCAACTCTAATGTTCTATAAATTCTTCAAAAAATTTAAATGATTAACTGGATTCTGGAAAGAATGTTCCCTTCTTTTATTGCGTTTTTTCTGCTTTCCTTCAACTTTATCACTTTTTTTCGTTTAGTTTCATCAGTCTCAATTCTTCATCATTGTTTCTATTTCTTCCAGTTTTTTGCACGGCTGCTGCCACTTTTCTTCTTCTGCGTCATTTCATGCCTTTAGTGTTTTGTTTTCCTTTAAAATTTTATCTGTTTTGCATTTTCGATTTTATTTCAATCACTTCGCTACTGCCACTTGAATTTTTTTCTCACTTTTGCTGAATTTTCATAATTTGTTATTCACTCACATTTTTTGCTTCCTATCTTCCGTATCTTCATAGCTTCTATTTATTTCTGCAATCTGCAGTCGAATTTTTATAATTTTTTCTACACCGTTTCCTTCATTCTGAGTACCAGCTATCCTATTGCTTTTATATTTTTAATAACCTAATTTTCCGCTTATCCTCTTGTTTTACATGCTTTTTTTATCTTCTTCAATATTCTTCTCTTTTATTTTGTTTGGAGTTGATCTTTTTTTCAGCACTATTCCAAATTTCCGCAATAGTTTAAGATTCTTCCCACCAGGACATTATTTCTCATACATTTTATGGTTTACTGCTGCATTCTTCTATTCAAATTTCTTTGGTGCACTCCTAGCGTGGCTAAACTCATATTTCAAATTGGCAAGCAAACCTCTTCCTCAAGATTTTCTTGCATTTTAACGCATTCATATTCAAAATGCTCTCTACTCAGTACAGATTAAAACTCATCAAAACTTCTCAATCTATTATTTATTGTATACTCATACAATTCGCGATAGTTTTCCATTCTCTGCTGTAAAAAAAACATCAACAATATTAGCAATTATCAACGTCCAAAGACGAAGTAATAAAGTTTTGAATGTGACCAGGTAAAACTGCTGCATGAGTTATCCCAAGTAACAATTTTAGTTTTATTCCAGCCGTATAGCCGCCTCCCGGCTTTGTTGATAAAACTACATTCAAAACTGTTTTGTCTTCCAACACCTTCGCTATGCTTCTTTAAACCCGAAATTTGTACAAAATGGCCCACTCTGTAGACGGTTGTGAAAACAAGTTAATAAAACCTTTATAAGAACATAAAGATTTTGAAAATGTTCTTGTGAAAGATGTTATGACCACTTTAGAACCTTCATAAAACCTATTGGCTGCCATTAAAACCAGAATGTGGCCAAATGGCCACAGCAGTCAAACTTCCCTGTGAAATCGAGGTTGGTTTTGGTTGTTCTGCTTTGTTCGATTCTCTGCTCTTCTGATTCATTTAGCAGTAAAAAAAAGGTCTAGTGTTGCGGGAAATTGTTTGATAGCAACATATCCAAAACAAATGTTGTTTTGTACAGTGCATTATGCTCCAAATTATGTGCGGAATTATATTAATGGTGAATATTGGCAAGAAAAGAGCATAAAATTAATGCGCCTCGGAAATTATGGGAATTTACAACAACATAAATCAAAATAAAACAAATTTATTCGATAAATTAATCATGAATTTCTTGAAAAGTGCATGGAATTGGATGAGATTATGTAAAAGAATGCCGAAATTAGTCTCCAATCTACTGTTAATTTGCATACCATTGAAAATTGGATGCATTTATTTTTCCACATTTCATTTATTTCTTAAATTGCAGTATGGTGATAGGAAAAAAATCACAGTTGTGCCATAAAGCCAATTTATCTTCGCAATGACTATTATAAAACTATTTTGTCTTATGGTGGCTTCTTTCAATGCCAATTTGCCGTTTAATGCATTTACTGGAGGCAAAATGGTTTTTAAATGCTTTTTCAACTTATCATAATAAGATAAAATCAATGAGTCCTAAAACGGCATTTCAATACAGCATTTTACGAGTTCATAAAGTCGAAATAAAACCTTTGATAGGAGTGAAAGGAATTTGAGAAACATGGTTTTAAGAGGATTTTAAACAAGCTGTGTAGGTTCTCATAAACCTGACTAAAACCTATGAAACCTATGCACCTCTTGGTGCCATAATAAAACCAAATTGATTTCAAGTGGCTTCAATAAAACTTTAATGAAACTTAATAAAGCAGGATGGTGTTAGCAATGTTACTTGGGATGAGAATTTTTGTTTTTTTTTTTTGGAACACTGCCTTCAACTTTTCGTAGGTATTTCAACAGCAGCAGTCATAATTGTTCTGCAGGATCTCTAGCAGGCAGCTAAAATCTGCCGTACTCGCTTATAAGTTATACTCTCCAGATTTTTCGAAAAAGCTTTATCAACTCATCATTTGACATCAAGTAGATTAACTCATCGATCCGTCCACATCTAGAAAAGTTTTTAAAATACGGAACTTCTTGTGGATTTGAGAGGTCTGAGAGCTTCTCAGGACTTTCTGGAAATTGAAAAACTTGGAAGTAATGTTAGATCTTAAACCTTCAAGTTATTGTTAGATTCTTAAAAAGGATATCGTTCTTATCGAGCCAGCAAGCAACCAAACAGAACGTTGAAGCAAAGTTTCGTCACCGAAACTCGAGCTCGGAAATTGTACCAGCAGGTTTTGACGAAGTACCAAGGATGCCTGCTCATCGACGATGAAACCTACGTCAAAATGGATTTCGGACAGCTTCCTGGCCAAAAATTCTACATGGCGACGGCACGAGGAGATGTTCCTGCGAAGTTTGATTTTGCTTTTATGGACAAATTTGCCAAAAAACTGATGATTTGGCACGGGATTTGCAGCTGCGAAGCAAACACCAGAGTGTTCGTGACGAACAAGACGATGGACTCGAAGTTTTACAAGGAAGAATGCCTCAAAAAGCGCGTACTAGCTTTCATTAAAGCCCATAAAGGTCCCGTGAAGTTTTGGCCAGATTTGGCGAGTTGCCACTACAGCCGGGAAGCCATCCAGTGGTACCGCGATTATACCGTAGATTTCATCGATAAAAACATATACATCCACTTAACTGCCCGCAGTTCCGGCCCATCGAGAGATTTTGGGCAATAATGAAGCGGAAGTTTAAGAAAAGTTGAAAAACGGCTCGGGACGTGACTCAAATGACCAAAATGTGGAACAAATGTGCCAAGGAAGTTGACTCCGGAGGTGTGCAGCATTTGATTGGAGGAATAAAGAAATTTCGCGAATTTTCATCAGAAACGAAGAGAAATTATTTGCATTGATATTTTTTCCTTAAAGTGCAGTGAATTACCTCTGTTTTGATGTGTTAAAACTATTTGTACGTCAATACGTTACCGAGATACAGATGATTTTATTATTCCGAATTCTAAATGGACATAGCTTTAATGTAGCTTTCATGTAATCAAGTTTCCAACACCCCTCTATAGAAGTTAATAATCAAAGCACAACAACGTTACTGCATATATAAAACACAAGCTTAACCCGGAAACAAATCGCAAAGTTTCGCGTCGCGGGGTAACCGGAAAAAGAAAGCGGGGAAACCAGAAGCTTGGGATTCAACGTCATTCAGTGAACTATCTTTGGGGAGTAAGGTTGAGTTTCAACCAGTGGAGAAAACGTTTATGACAATTTGCACTTTTTTCGTAACTGTCCATGTTGACACCTTCGGGTTTGCCTGAAAAGCAGCAAGGATTCTTTTCTCCTTCCTTGTGTTGCTTTGTCCATGTTCACCACCACTTCCAGCTTTCCTTTCGACAGTAAGACTCTCTTTATAACGTTGAATCACATCTGCAACAGTTGGCACATTTAACGGCTTTGCTATGAATCAAACAGTAGAATCGGGATTTTCCAAATATTTGTGCAAGATAGATTTCCTGTGTGCTAGTTCAGACGGCGCCATCTTTAATACAGAATGCGTTTTTGTAAACAATGTGTGTGGTTCACGTTTGTCTATGTATTGGTTATGTACATAACAAGTTTCATTCCATTTCGTAGTGATTTGAATAAGAAACAGAATAAATTCTTTGTCCGGATTTTGGTGTGAACGTCCTTTATTATAAAGACTGTATTCGATGAAATTTGGATACACAAAATAGGTCACCAAAAATTTTCCTTGAGCCCGATTCTTTTCAAACTTTTTGGAAATAAAGTACTACTAAATGGTTAAGTTTTGACATCATTGGTTTATTGAACCTCTTCTCCCAACCCAAATGCCCGCACCTTTGCCTTGACCCCTTTCATCAAATTTTGGGCAATGATAGGGCCGACTTGCTTACTTACTTTTAACCACACTTTCTTTAGTTCAAGTTCATTTTCTATCAGTTTTGGAGTTTTAACGAGCTTTGCCTTCATGATTGCCCAAAATTGCGTCTGCAAACTGAATTCAAAAGGAATTGATTGCCGTAAAACATGCAAAGTCCATTTTTCAAAATGTTCCTCAACAATCATGATTGATGGTGCTTCAAAGCTAAATTAATCATTCTCTGGGTTGGATCTTGAATGACAAACAAGAAGCTAATGTTTTAAGCAGAAAATCTCTATCTCGGGACAGTATGGCTACCTGGGAAAAGTATTTTTGAAGATTGTGTGGTGAAACGAATCGAGTTCTACCACGAAACGCGGTTGAGGGCTGCTTGTCTTCAGTTCCTCGAGTGTCTCACAGTTCCAAGATCTTATTCCACTTGGTCAAACCACTTTGCTTGCTGCGCATCTCTGCATCTTATTCCGCCTAGGTTCTAAACAAATAACATTTTTGAGATATTTTTAAACGGCATTCTACCAACATGTCCCACCCATCTACTCGTCCAGCGTAAGCGACGTTCAGAAAACTGTGTTTATCACACAGTTGCTCCAGCTCGTGGTTCATTCTTCTTCATACGCCGTTTTTACATACACTGCCAAAGATGGTCCTGTGCACACATCGCTTGAAAACTCCAAGTCCTTGCAAGTCCTCCTCAAGCATTGTTCACGTCTCTAACCAAAAGCAATCTACCGGCCTTATCAACGTCTTGCACATGGTACACTTAGTACGGGGGCGTAGTTTACTAGACCTCAACATCTGACTGATCAGCAACTGGCTGGAAAGTTCTTCCAACAATGACTACGTTATTAGCAAAGTAGATGAACTGGCTGGATCTATTGAAAATCATACCCATGTTCACGTTTCATACCACCTTCTAGCGCAACATTTAACAAGAGTCAGGAAGATCATTGTTGCCTGTTTCAAACAAGTACGATGACGCACCAGAATCCTAAAATAGCAATTCAAACCATTCACTGTTACTTTGATCAGTTTGTTTTAAGTTTCCCGGAAAATCTAGTCCATAATCTTCCATAGCTCATCACGATCAATAGTATCGAATGAGGCCTCGAAATCGAACCATCCGGTAGCTGTTCAGTATCCCGGATCCTGCCTGTCGGTCGAGGCAGAATGGACGCAAATATATCTGGGCCCATCTTATAAGTTCCGCTCCGAAACCATCCTTTCGAGCTGCCTGGAACGAAGCCATTGCTCCTTTTGTTTGGAATTGTCATAATTATTATTGTAACTATCATTATTCAAATTAATCAAAATCTGTGAAAATATGCCTGTGACTTAAATTTATGTAACGTTATGTAAAAATGCATGGTCTAAATGTACATGATGTTTTCGAAGTGTGTATCAATACAATAATGTAACAAGCATAAAGAGGTCTCAGTTAATAACTGTGGAAGAGTATTAAGTTGGAAGAAGGCAAATTCTGATCAGCAATAAGCTTAGATGCCTCTAAAAACACTTAAAATGTCAAGAAAAAAGAAAGCAGGCTTGATATGGTAAATAGGACATGTATTTCCTCAGGAAGTAGGATCTTATTAACCATTGTAACTTGTGTTGAGATCTCTATAAAAGATGGTTATCTAGATCAACGTGTTAATTGCCATGTTCATCCAGCAAAGTAAAGGCGTTTAAGATACATGAAACAAGGAAAATTTCCAACACTAAATTCAATCGTCATTTGGAGAATCCTGGAGGCACTTTGAAACGGTAAAAGTCAATTTCAACACCATTGTTTCCCACTTGAAAAACATGTAAAGCACCAATCAAACGCCAAGCATTAAACTTTATTAGTGTTCCTTCTGAGAAAATGGCCAAACAAAAGCATGCAATAAACCATGTCATGTAAATTGTACTTCGCTGGAAGAAATCATCCCCAAAGACGAAGCTGAAACTCGTTAAAACGCCACAACATGTTCTTCTCACTGCTTAACCACGCGCTCACCCACCATCCTTCCCCAACCCCCGGGCCCGGTCTCATCAATCACGCACATATGCTAAGATATTTATTTTTCAAACCGTACTCTCAAGCACTTGGAATCCCCGAAATGAAACCGACAGTACCTTACACACATAGGCCAAGAAACCGAGCGAATCGCAAAATCCTCCGTCAGCACAATCACCATTCATCATTGGAACGCGTTGAACTCGTGTGTCTGAGCTGAGTCTGGGAAAAAGGTCTAATCCCCGACCCATCCTTGCACCTTTCCTCCAAGACGATGAACAGTGGGTCAGCAGAGTGTAAAAGTTGTTCATTTTTTTCAAAGTTTTTTCGGTGTATTATATGCAAGTGAATGTAATCCTTGATCAACTATTTTGAGTGACCCAAAAAGCCATTATCGTATGCATAAGAAAAAGACTGATGTAAGCGATTTTTTTCCGCGAGTACCGTGCCACTTGGTGGTGAATTCACCTATGCATCGCCAATCGAAGCAACCTTGTTGTGTACCGAAAAAAATTGACACGGGTTACCAGTTGATTTGCAGCAGTCATGGCAAAAACAGTCAAGCAGCTGCTCGATGGGTTGTTCGTATTGCCAGCTCCACCTCGTAGGGGAGAAGTTGGACAACGTGAGGCACTTCGTTTCCGCTGGATATAGCCGATGTGGCATTTAAGATATCCTCTCTATTCTTAAGAAAGGTAAGAGCGCCGAGTGAAAATCTGGTTCCGGTCGGCCGACAGTGCTGCGCGATCTTAATGTGCAGCAGATGCTGAAGAGGAAGTTCGAGAACATGGTGGCCTCATTGTTCCACGATTTGGGCCTGAGAGGTCGATGGAACCAGCCAAACGGTGAAGAATTACCTGGGCAAGATGGAAATTATTATGCTGGAGGAGCGTCTAGGCCGGCCGTATCTGAGCAATAGGAAATCAACCAGAAAGAGCGCCGGAAGGTACTGGTGAAAAACATCTTTCCCTGCAATGCACGACGTCATGGTTATTATGGATGACGAGACCTACTTGTCGCTAAAAAGCATCGATTGGCTACTCTACGTCCGCCACCAAGGTGGCATGTGTCGATATCAAATATATTTCCCACTTGGTTCCCGAAGATGACCTTTTTTTGGCTGAGGATCAGCGAGAAGAAAATGGCTAAGCCACGGTTCTTTTCTTCGAGCCTTCCGTGAATGGGAAGAAAAACAATACAAAGTACCTTCCGGAGGTTACCGCCTCTACGGAGGATCTACTCCAATAATTTAGTGGCCAAAACGGAGGAGCAGCTGGTCGGCAACGCCTTGAAGGAGCTGAAGAATATATCAACGTTCATATTTTCATCAACCACAGGTAAGGCCACCCGGCAAGGCGTTGAAGCATTTTTGTAGAAGGTTTGATAAGCGCAGAATTTGAACAAAATTTGTTCCGTTGAATTATCTGTTGTTATTTTTTCAATTATCGCCAACCAAAATAAGTCCATTTTATTCAATGAGTACGTTTAATGGTTTAGTGGATTTTAAGAAGATCCCTTGCACACAAACACCTTATTACTTTTTATTGCAAACGATGTCAATTTTGAACCATTCGACCAACGACCGCTTACCATTTATCTGATTCCACTAAAGGGTGTGTCGATGATTATTGCGACAATTTAGATCGATTGGTAAATCGGCTATAAATATCAAAATGAAACAATTTTTTTTGTTCAGCATATGTATTTATTTCGGCTTACAAACGTCGGTTAAAATCTAGGATGAGTTTGAGGCAAATGCTCAACTTGCGATTGACGCTCGTCATCAGAGCCTGTTAAGTCGTTTCCGGTATGTTTATCTCAGTTTTTCTGCACTTCTTCATAATTTTCTTTTCGTCCTTCGGCTCTCCTTTGGTCTTCCTAAGTTCGCACTTCATCGATGCCCAATATGTTCGGAGTTCAGGACACAGAACTAGCTGAATATTTTACACGGTTTTGGAACAGTGCCATGAAGCCAAAAATCATCTGTCAAACCAAGGCCCCATAAATTATACGATGAACTGCTGTGTGGAAAGCGGCATGCGTAATTATGGATGATGAATCCTACGTGAAATTTGATTATACTACGCTTCCGGGTGACCAGTTCTACACGGTCCGTGCTGGTCAAACTATTGATGTCAATTTTTAGCGAAAAATTCGGTAACAAAGCAATGGTTTGGCAAGCATTTTGTGAGTGAGGAATGCTTTCAAATCCGTTTGTAACCACCGATACGAAGACTGCTGATGTTTACGTTCGGAAATGCTTGGAGCGGCGTCTGCTTCCCATGATCCGGAAAAATAATAATCCTGTACTGTGTTGGCCAGATTTGGCATCAAATTATTACGCGAAGGACACGGTAGCCTGGTGCAAAGCCAACGGAGTCAAATTCGTATCCAAACTGTTACCAGGGAACCCAGAGCTGTGTGAGGATATCGGGTGGATTATCGGGTTCATTCAAATCCCGCTGGGGGCTTCGTCAAGGTGATGGTCTCTCTTGCCTCCTGTTCAACATTGCTCTTGAAGGTGTTATGCGACGAGCGGCGTTTAACATGCGAGGCACGATTTTCAACAGATCCGGTCAATTTATCTGCTTTGCCGATGAGGTGGATATTGTCGGTAGAACATTTGAGGCGGTGGCAGAGCAGTACACCAGACTAAAGCGCGAAGCAGAGAAGATAGGGTTGAAGATAAATACGTCCAAAACGAAGTACTGGTGGCAGGCGGAACCGAGCACGACAGCATCCGACTGGACAGTAGTGTAACTGTGTAACTCATCGACGGCGATGTGTTCGAGGTAGTCGATGAATTTGTCTATCTCGGCTCACTGGTTACTGCGGACAACGATAACAGCCAATAGATCCGGAAGCGGATTATCAGTGGAAATCGTGCCTTCGATGGGCTCCACAAGCAACTACGGTCAAACAGATTTAGCTCCCGTACGAAGTGCATCCTGTACAAAACGCTAATAAGACCGGTTGTTCTCTACAGGCATGAGACGTGGACAATGCTTGAAGAGGACCTGCGAGCACTCGGAGTATTTGAGCGACGGGTGTTAAGAACCATCTTTGGTGGAGTACAGGAGGACGGACTATGGAGGCAAAGGATGAACCATGAGCTCGCGCAACTCACCGGTGAATCCAGTATTCATTCGGTGACAAAAGCTGGAAGGATACGCTGGGCAGGACATGTTGCTAGAATACCGGGTAACTATCCTGCAAAAATGGTGTTCGACGGGAATTCGGTTGGTACAAGACGACGTGGGGCGCAACGAGCAAGATGGTCAGACCAGGTGGAGCAAGACCTAAGGGGTACAAGGTGCCCAAGGAATTGGAGAGGAGTAGCCACGAATCGGGCATTATGGAGGGATATTGTGTATCAGGCTATGTTATAGTATTGTGACGTTATGCCATGTAAATAATAAACTGTTCCCAGGCAAGACCAATTGAAACTTTTTGGAATCTGACAAAGGCAAGCATGTAAAGGAAGCGGGTTGCATCAAAACTTTTGAAAGAGACTGGAAAAAGTATCAAAAATCATTGAAAAACAGTCTGCGCTGTAGCTAATGAGACGTGTTAGATCAAAAATCTACTCCTAGGCGTACAATTAAATAGATTTAGGAAATGTTCAACTGTTGCAGAATATTGTAGAGAACTTAAAGGTGTCGCCACACGGCGCTTGAAATCTATGCTATAGTTCACTATGATACAGCCGTTATACATATCTACATATTTCATAGTTCTATGAGATTCGAGAAACGGTTTTGCAAAAATATAAGCAATGAAGTAAGAAAAGCCATGTATGGAGTGTATCGAAAATAAGCTATCCACAAACTTTCTTTCAAACGTTGTTGAAAACCGATATTTTATTCATACAAAAAATTGATCCTTTAATGTACGAGGTTAAACTTGAACATAATGAAGACCGGATGAAATTTAAGTTATTCCTTCACGAATTTTCGAACTTTGGATCGAATGCTCTTCATCAAGTTCCGGACAAGTGTTGCATCGAATTTTTTTGAACTCCTGCATGTTCCCAGCTGCCTTACCAGTCTTCTTGAAGACCCTCTTCACGATTGCCCAGTAACGTTCGATGGGTCGAAGCTGAGGGCAATTTGGTGGATTGATATTTTTCTCAACGAAATCTATACCATTTTCCGCAAGCCAATTGAGAGTGGTTTTGGCATAGTGAGCCGACGCTAAATCCGGCCAAAACAGTGGAGGTGTACTATGCTTCTTATATAAAGGCAACAATCTCTTCTGGAGACACTCAGATCGATAGATTTCCGCATTTATAGTTCCGGTAGTGTAAAAAATGGTTGACTTCAAACCACAGGAACATATTGCTTGCCATACCAGTACCTTTCGACCGAATTTCTCCACTTGAATCGACCTGTCCGCATCGCTCACATCCTCCCCAAAGACGGCAGTAAAGTATTTGTGGACCTGGAAGGGTTTTTGAGTCCTCCTTTACATAGGTCTCATCGTCCATCAAAACGCATGCATCCGGACGCTGCAAAAGACGCGAATACAATTTCCGGGCCCTTGTTGCTGCTCGCTTCTTCTGTTCTGCACTTTGTTTCGAGATTTTCTGCTTCTTGTAGGTCTTCAGGTGGTTTCGCCTCTTGATACGCTGGATCATTCCGACACTCGTTCCTGCTTTTTTGGCCAAATCACGTATTGACATTGATTTGTTCTTCATGATTAGAGATACCACTTTTTGCTCCAGTTTCGGGTTGGAAGAACCGGGTTTTCTGCCTCTTCCTGGTAGCTCATCCAAAGAATAGTGTTCCCCAAACTTATTAATGATGGTTTTAACACTCGCATGATGAATTCCAAACCGCTTCGCCAATTTTCGCATAGTAATACCCTTCTCACTTAGCCATGTGTCCAGAACCTTAATTTTCACTTCCTTTTCAATACGCGACATTTTGAAAACGCAGAATTTGAACCGCACAAACAAGTAAACAAAAGAAAGCTGACAGTCAAACGCACAGCATGCAGTGTTCAGAGCATAAAAAACCATCACAAATACATGCGTACAACGTAAATGTATGTGGATAGCTTATATTCGATACACTCCTTAGTAGAAATCTATGCCGCAGCTCTATCACTTAACTGTTTATGGTGTACACACGGTTGATTGTCTTTGTGGTCGCATTCAGTAGCGAGCTTTTAAAAAATAAATTTGGGAAGTAATCATGGGCACATTCGGTAGCTATGGACAGAGAATAAAAAATTGCTGCAGTTGCTGCGTAGATCATATTGAAAAGGCGGAAAAAACGACAAACTCGCAAAATCTGGACAAAATCGTGGATTGCTCGTCTTGAAGGCTAGGGAATTTGAGCTAATCTGCCGAAGGAGCTGAGTTATGAAGATTCGAGTCACTAGTTCAGGGAATTTTTTTTAGAGAAGTTTAGAAGAGTTCTTCAGAGATGTTAATGGAAGTTCTTTACAGAAATTCGGAGAGATTCATACGAGAAGTTCAGGGAAGTTCTTCAAAGAAATATAGGGAAGTTCTTCAGAGAAGTTCGGGAAATTTCTTCAGAGAATTTTAGATACGTAATTTCAGAGAAGTTCTTCTAAGGAACTACAGAAAAGTGCTTCAGAGAAACTTCAGGAAGGTTCTTCAAAGGAATTTCAGGGAAGTTTTTAAGAGAAATTCAGAGAAGTTCTTCGAAGAACTTCAGGGAAAGTCTTCAGAGAACTTAAGATAATTTTCCAGAGAAGTTCAGGGAGATTCTTCAGAGAATTTAGGAAAGTAATTTCAGGGAAGTTATTCAGATGAATTTCAGGGAAGTGTTTCAGATGAACTGCAGGGAAGTTCTACAGAGGAACTTCCGGGAAAATCCTCACAGAAATTCAGTGAAGTTCTTTTAAGAAGTTTAAGGAAGTTCTTCAGAGAAGTTCAGGGTTGTTCTTCTATGAACTTCGGAGAAGTTCTTCAGAAAACTTCGATAAAGTTCTGCACCCAAGTAACATTGCTAAATCCATCCTGCTTTATTACGTTTTATTAAAGTTTTATGAAAGCCACTTGAAATCAATTTGGTTTTATTATGGCACCAAGAGGTGCCAATAGGTTTCATAGTCAGGTCAGGTTTATAAGAACCCACACAGCTTGTTTACAACAATCTTAAAACCTTGTTTCTCAAATGCCATTTACTCCTATCAAAGGTTTTATTTCGACTTTATAAACTCGAAAAATGCTGTACTGAAATGCCGTTTTAGGACTCATTGCCGTTTTAGCACTCTTTAGGAAATTCATGATTAATTTATCGAATATATTTGTTTTAATTTGATTTATGTTGTTGTAAATTCCCCTAATTTCCGAAGCGCAATAATTAATTCTGCTCTTATCGTGCCAATAGTCACTATAAAAATAAATGCGCATATAATTTGGAGCATAATGCGCTGCGGAAAACACAATTTGTGTTTGATATTTTGCTATCAAACAAAATTTCCCGCAACACTAGACCTTTTACTTTATTGCTAAATGAATCAGAAGAGCAAAGAATCGAACAAAGCAGAACAACAAAAACCAACCTCGATTTTACAGAGAAGTTTGACAGATGTGGCCATTTGGCCACATTCTGGTTTTAATGGCAGCCAGAAGGTTTTATGAAGGTTCTCAAGTGGTCATAACATCTTTCACTAGAACATTTTCAAAATCTTTATGTTCTTATAAAGGTTTTATTAACTTGTTTTCCCAACCGTCTATAGAGTGAGCCAGTTTGTACAAATTTCGGCTTTAAAGAAGCATATAGGAGGTGGTGGTAGACAAAACAGTTTTGAATGTAGTTTGATCAACTAAGCCGGGAGGCGGCTATACGGCTGGAATAAAACTAAAATTGTTACTTGGGCAGAAAACTTCGAGGAAGTTCTTCAAAGAACTTCAGGGAAGTTGTTTAGCGAACTTCAGATAATTTTTCAAAGAAATTTTGAAAGTTATTCAGGGAATTTCAGGAAAGTAATTTCAGGGAAGTCATTTCAGAGAAGTTCTTCAGAAGAATTTCAGGGAAGTTATTCAAAGAAAATTCAGGGAAGTGCTTTCTAGAAAATCAGGGAAATTCTTCAGAAAACTTCGGTGGAATTCTGCACAAAACTTCGGGGAAGTTCTTTAGAGAACATCAGAAAAGTTCTTCAGAGATCTTCGGGGATGTTCTTCAGGGAAATTCAGGGATGTTCTTAAAAGAAGTATCGGTTAAATTCATTGCTTTCAAATTATTCGTACCGGTTCTAAGGCAAAATTAAATGAAATTGAAATGATAGCTTTGTTTAAAACTCGTATTTTATTCACAAGAGGATTGGCTGTCAATTTCAAGTGATTTTGAAGAAATATGGCAATTTTCCAATTGTGTAGGAGCGTTAGACGGAAATTACGTTAGTATAAAAGCCCCCACAAGGAGCGTCAGTGATTATTTAATTTGTAAAAACCAGTTCAGCATCGTTCTAATGGGTGTGGTGGATGCTGAATATAAGTTTAAATATGTCAACGTAGGAGCAAGAGGAAGAATCAGTGATGGAGGGATATTTGCCGATTGCTATTGGGGAATCCGATGCAGGATCTTTAGCTCCTGAGATGCCTGTTTCGGCTCCGATAGTGAGCAAGTTGTATGGCTCATCTGCACGAGGACAATCAGTTGCTCTTGAGACATTCTGATAATTATTTTGTTATTCAAGTTCCTTAAAGCCATCGAATATTTGTTCTACAAGGCAGTCTTCAGCGCATAACATCTCCAGCAACGAGTTGGTCGATTTACCCAGAATAGTGGCCCGATTTTTTGGTTTTTAAGTTCCGTGGGCTTGGACACGATTTTGACACAGTCCAAGAGAAGCGCCATCTCATCATATGCTGACTTTTTACGCTTCAAATTGCGCACTGCTGGCTTTGGTTTCGATCCACTCGGATTTTCAGGTTTCAAAAAGGGGTGATTGTACTTTGGAGTCAGGGATTGAAATCAATGGTTGAACTTCGAAACTGGTAGAATAGTAATCTGCTTCTCAGCGTTAGCATCTTGAAAATACTTAGTACTTAGCTAGGTATCAATATCCCCTGGTCTAGACTTTCTTAGGATGAGGAACTTCAAAGCAGAATAAAACACTCCCTTTGAAGTATACACTTCCACAGGTGATCGGGATTAGCTGGGTCCCACAAAACCGGATGTTGCTCCCACAGCTCAATCAAGTAGAATTTCTTTTCCTGGTCCATTTTTGCTTTAAAAAAAACCGTGAAACACAAAAACTAGCAAAAAATTCAAACGAACTGTCAAAAAACTTCGACCAACGAACTATGAACTATTCCGTCCGGATGAAATAGTTCATAGCCTACTACTATAACATAGAAACTATCGCTAGCGACAACGGGCACGGCTCTATATCATAGCGTTAAATTATCGCTTGCAAGGCAAAATTATGAGCTATCACTACATAGATTAGGTGTTCCTATGAACTATTACATAGTTTTCTAGCATATAGCTCACTATATACTAAAAATAGCCGCTGTGTGGCGACACCTTAAGATTGCAGTAAAAACTCAATTTACTTCAAAACCTTTGTTTTTACTTCAAAAAGGTTGTATTGTTATTTACAAATCGTGCTTAGACTGAGACACCTTATAGGCAAAACTTGGTTAGCGTTCAAGCAGTTTGACCAGGTCTCGCGTCGAAATGTTCGGATCTCTCTGGAAATGAGCAATCAGCGCTCCCTCGGAGAAACTGATGGAAATTTGGATAATTTAGGTCACGTTTGAAAAAATTTACGCAAGTTTAATAGTGTCGCTATAATTATTGACTCACCCTATAACAATCAATGAAGCTGGATTCATTAAAACAATGTTCCACTGTTAGCCAGAAAACAAAATCTATTTTTATAATATTTAATGCTTTTATGTAAAAATTATCGTTTGCTAATGTCATAAATTCAATGTTGGGTCCAGTTAATCAAGCATCATTACATTCGTGCTGTGGAAACTGTTATAGAGCACCGAAATTAAACCGAGAAAGACAATGCTGGTACAAACAATCGTTGACTTAAATCTTAACTTGAGTTCATTACTTAGGGCACCCTAAAATGCATTTGCCATCGCAACAATATTTCTCAGGACTAAGGCCAACTATGAACCACTGTGAGGACGCTCCTCTGGCCGTTGCGTGAAGTAGATGCCGGAGCTCATGTTTGTTCCACGACATGAACCTCGGCCGGGTGTAGCTGGCCCTGTTCGTTCGAAGATAAATCTAATAACAGATAAATATAAGATTTACTTTATTCTACCTACCTCTGTAAACGTGTTCCTGTACCAGGTGAAAGTCCTAAGCACAGAAAAACACCCAAACACATCCAGCCCACGGCAACGAGCTGTGAAATACACCAGATAAATCCCGGCCTTCATCCCCGACGTGACGTGGGAAACAGTGGCGCTTTCACAGACTCGTTTCGAGCCACACCGGCGTACGGAGTGAAGGTTCCGGGAAAATATAGGACAACCATAATCCCACTGATTGCCGGGAAGTCGAGCGCAACGATGGATGGGAACACAGCACTGTACCTTCGGCATGTTCCATTTGCTGTACCCAGTTTCGCCACCATATGGCAATTACCCCCCGGAAGAAGCTTCACAATTAACCTTCCATTCCGGAGCAGCAAAAGCTAGAACACTCAACTGGCAAAATGATGAGTCGACGATAAGAGTCTCATGCTTGGTTTAGCCTGTCATATAGCGCACCTAGGGAAGACCTCGCGGTTTGTGTATTTATTTGGTATTAAACAGTAAGACGGAAGGCACCAAAAGTGAAGCATCACACCTACTCGTTTTCAAGATGGCAACCGAGAGCTCAAGCTCACGTAGCTAAATATTTATCTACTGAAAGCAAAAGACGAGAACGAAGACGAAGACAACGAAGACGATGACGACGATGGCGATGATGATGGTATGACATACATACCTAGATTCGTTGTTGCAACCTAATAAACTCTTTCGACTGAATGTTGAGGGGGGAGTCCCTGCGGGGAGATCCTTCGGAGTCATGGGTTGGCTTTTTTGAAGCAAGAGCACGCATGGTGTGAGTGGTTAAGATTGCCGCTTTGAAGGTATTATTATTGCAGGGTGGGATCCATTGCCGTTGTAAGACGTGCCGGAGTCAATGTCAACATTCGTGCTCTTGAGTCTTGATTGCGAATTAGGTGTGTATTACACAGGAACGTTTTCGTTCGTTGGAATTTCGGAATCCTTCGAAATCGTGATGAATAACCTTCCCGATCAGAAAAGGATAACATTAGGATACCAAAAGGACGATTGAATCTAGAAAATAAGATATTTCTAACTCATTCAGATCTAAAGGGCCTGGTTGGGTTAATCTGTGCAAAGTTAACAAAATAGACAAAATGTGTTGTTTGGTTTAGGTCGCATCATAGTTTATAACATTTTTGTTACCTCTAGAGTCTTTTTCTTTCGTTTTTCTTTTATTTCAACTACATCCGCAATTGGCATTTTAACAACAATACCCAACTGATAAAAGTAACGCCACTTAATAACCAAAATTGAAATATTTTTTATTGTATCCTTCTGGTAGGGTTATTGCTTTGGTGTTTCCATTTTCCTAGCTTTTATTCTGATTGCTTTGATAAAACGTGGGTTAGGGCTAATGCCGTTTTAAATATTGAAAACCTTCATCCGAAGCTATGCAGAAGAATTTCATCAAACTCCATCTAAAATAAGTATCATTCCATGTATCCTTTGACATTTTCCCAAAAAATATTAAATACATGATTACATGCAAAATTTTTGTTTTGACTGGCCAAGTTCGCGAGATATTGAGAAAATCTTCCAGATAATCAGGCACTTATGAATCACAAAGAGAAGCGATACAATATATTTAAGCTTGGTATTCCAATGACGGAGATGTTGGTTGATTTTAAGCAAATATCTTGAATTGTACAGACTAGATCGAATCATCTTAACAAAGCCCCAACTTTTTTCAACATTCATCATAAGTATACACTCAATATCGTTTCATGAATTTGCACATAACTTCGTTGTTTCAATAGATAGGGTGTGTGTCCCTTGACACAGCCTAATATGTAACGATCGATTACATGTCTTATTATAACACATACATTATTTGAGCTGTGAACGATATTCAAGTTGCTATACACTTGCTTAGATAAGTTTAATAAGTCATTTGGTAGTATGTTTCACAAAAAGTTACACAACTTATATTATAACGTCTGGAGCATACGAGGGATATTGATGTAATGTCGGTCTACCAGCATCAAATTGGGTCTATTCGTGGATGCAACTTCGTCCCATTTGAAAGATTAATTATTAATTCTTAGTTCAGTTTCTTCTATCAGATAGTCTGATTTAAGGCTTTGCCAGCTGTATTTACTCTACACACCACAAAATTTTACAAAACAAACTAAAATAAAACTGCTTTGATTTACACAGGTGATTTTTAAATATTTCTAGGGAACCGGGACGGAGGGTGGTAGTTTGGAAAAAAATGAATGAAAAATTAATAATATGGGGATTTTTGGGTATTTTTGGGTGGTTTTTTTTTTGGAGGGGGGAAGAACGGTTTCCGGAAATATTATTTTTTGTTTTTGAAGTGAAAATTAAGGTTCTGGACACATGGCTAAGTGAGAAGGGTATTACAATGCGAAAATTGGCGAAGCGGTTTGGAATTCATCATGCGAGTGTTAAAACCATCAATAATAAGTTTGAGGAACACTATTCTTCGGATGAGCTACCAGGAAGAGGCAGAAAACCCGGTTCTTCCAACCCGAAACTGGAGCAGAAAGTGGTATCTCTAAACATGAAGAACAAATCAATGTCAATACGTGATTTGGCCAAAAAAGCAGGAACGAGTGTCGGAATGATCCAGCGTATCAAGAGACGAAACCACCTGAAGACCTACAAGAAGCAGAAAATCTCGAAACAAAGTGCAGAACAGAAGAAGCGAGCAGCAACAATGGCCCGGAAATTGTATTCGCGTCGTTTGCAGCGTCCGGATGCATGAGTTTTGATGGACGATGAGACCTATGTAAAGGAGGACTCAAAAACCCTTCCAGGTCCACAATAATTTACTGCCGTCGTTGAGGAGGATGTGAGCGATGCGGACACGTCGATTCAAGTGGAGAAATTCGGTCGAAAGGTACTGGTATGGCAAGCAATATGTTCCTGTGGTTTGAAGTCAACCATTTTGTACACTACCGGAACTATAAATGCGGAAATCTATCGATCTGAGTGTCTCCAGAAGAGATTGTTGCCTTTATATAAGAAGCATAGTACATAGTAGTTTTGGCCGGATTTAGCGTCCGCTCACTATGCCAAAACCACTCTCAATTGGCTTGCGGAAAAGGGTATAGATTTCGTTGAGAAAAATATCAATCCACCAAATTGCCCTCAGCTTCGACCCATCGAACGTTACTGGGCAATCGTGAAGAGGGTCTTCAAGAAGACTGGTAAGGCAGCTGGGAACATGCAAGAGTTCAAAAAAATTTGGGCTCAAGCGTCCAAAAAATGCGATGCAACACTTGTCCGGAACTTGGTGAAGAGCATTCGATCCAAAGTTCGAAAATTCGTGAAGGAATAACTTAAATTTCATCCGGTCTTCATCATGTTCAAGTTTAACCTCGTACAATAAAGGATCAATTTTTTGTATGAATAGAATATCGGTTTTCAACAACACTGAAAGTTAATTTCAGTTTATATTACGAAATCGAAGGTAGAACAAACAAATCTGTTCGTTGTTTTCAGCAACAAAAATTTTTTTTTTTTTTTGTTGATATATATTTGTTTAATGGCACACGCGCAACTGTCAAAAGCACGAAGCATTTGTTGACACAGAAACAACATTCGTACATTGTACGAAAACAATATAAAGAGCTACGAATATTTCGTTACCAATTTAAAGGAAACGCCTCTCTGATGGTTGCCTGAAAGACTGAGAGATCTACTTTATTGACTCGAAATGTAATTGACAAAAAAGCGCAACCACATGGAGTTGTCCAGCGTCTTTTTTTAATGTTTCTGACATGGGATTCGATCCTGTAATTTTGGAAAGAGCTGATACTGCATCCTCGGTTGATCTCACTATGCCATGGCGACTCGTGAGGTGATAATTGAATAATGAGTATGAAGTTATAACTCTCGACACCGCTTCAATTTGTATTTTGGGATAAATAAATTATTCCCGCCCATCCCAGCAGCAACATCAGCGAAGCAGCGATTGGCTGGTCTTCACGAAATCTATTTCGTGCATTATACAAAAAGGTGTAATGATAGCATTTCACAAGATTAAAAGCAATATGAATGTTTCATATAATACACGAGCCATTTGTTCTATGTACAAAATCCATGATTACGAAGCGAGTGAAAGCTAATTTTCGAAAATAAATTTTCAGTGTAGATCTATTTGGAATCATTCTATTTCTTAGAATCCTCTTTGTTGGCCAGGCCGATGACAAGAAAAATGATGTATTCAAGTAACCATCATTTTCCAGGATGCCTTCAAGAATTGGCTGCGTTAGTGTGAGATTAGATTAGATTAGATTTGGATTTATTGAGTTTCCGTTTATGGGCAGTAATCATACTCGTATGAAATTTATTTGCCTAAATTTTCTTTGCTATTTTGCTAGGATGCCAGGTGATTAACTTTATTTCATTATATCACGTTGGAATTTTCGCTATTTTAGAGTTTCAAAAATCTAACATCGCAGCGGAAGAGGCAAATAGCGGCATTCAATTATTATATGTACAATATGTAGTATTTCTTTACAACATCGTATTATTTCCATCATATCATGACCTTCACATTTCCATGCAACAACCCTGATCTAGGCGGTATCTGGCTTAAACACGAAACATACATTCAATTTATGACATCTAGCATTCCTTATATGTCCAGTATATAACGCAGAAAATTACAGCTGGGGTAGGCTTTTGAAAATTACGGAATCTGTGGTAGGCTTTTGCACTTATTGCTGAATGTATTTTTCATTTCCGGTTTACAAATGGACTTTTTACCAATTCTGAGCTGATCTGATTCATGCAGCGCTGCATGCCATTTGGCTAGTGTTTGATTTTACATTTCAATCTTTGTCATTACTTGATCATAACTCACAATATCATTATATCTGGTAATATTGTTTTATTGATTTTACTTCAAAGATGATTAAAACATTACTTATTGTTTTTTTGCCCATTTATCTTTAACTCCCTTCCACTTAAATCTTCCCTTTCCTAACTCGGTAGCAATAACTATTAGGTTAGCAAAAATAAAAGTGGAATGCTATTATAAAATCAGCATCAAGTAGCAAATAGTGACCATGGCAACAGTAAATTAAAATGTATAAATGTTAGTTTTGTAAAATTTCAATAGATTTAATGAGAAATTTCAGGATGCATCAAATCAAGATTTTGGTGAAATGCTGCTATCGCTGAAAACGAACGAAAACGGGCTTAAGCGCGAACCACAGAACTCTACACTTTAACATTTTACAACATTTCTTTCATTTCAGGATCAACCGAATGAAGATCATATATTATAGATACAAATGCTTGTAGTATTTTTCATTTACATAAATATAAACACCATTATATAAATATTTCATGGGAATGGGAGGGACCATCAGGGCACCCGATTGAAGCACTCTGGATGGGGAGAGTGAGAATGCCAACTCCCCATTACTAACAGTTTGTGAATAGAGGGCGGGCTCTTCTCCCCATTGGGGCATCCTCATGTTAGATAGCTTGCTCTTTTGACCAATTGTTCATTCTTGTTGTTGGAAGGAGATTCTTTATATCCCTGTGGAAACGTATAAGTGATGTTGCATATCGATTCACCCAACTAGTTTTTGGCCCTTCATACAACGGCATGATTAGGATAATCAGTGGTTATTAAAGCTTGATCAAGTCTAACAGAGAGGAGAGCCCATTGCTGTCGGACTTAGTTTCCGTGCTACAATGGGTGGTAGTACATATCATACATATCATACATCAAATATCGGTTTTCAACATAATTTGAAAGAAAGTTTGTGGATAGCTTATTTTCGATACACTCCTTAGAAAAGGGAGGGGACACAAACAATTATAAGAACCTTCCGCAACCCCAAAAATCCCTGCAGATCGGTTCTGTAGCTACCGATTCTATAAGGGTCAGACAGACAGACAGAAATTTATTTTAATATATATAGAAATCCTGCTTCTTAAAACCTTCACATGCCAAATGTACAGGGTGCGGCAGAAAATAATGCGGAAATTTGTTCTATTTCTTTCAAATCCCATTTTCAACTAATTCAAGCAATAATATCAACATTTTCGAGTGCAGTTATCTTTATAAAGTCCTTTTAAACAAATTTATTCAATGCGTCCTCCATTTTTATTAATAACATCCTCGAGCCGACGCTGGAAGCCAGAGCATGCCTTTGGGAGGTGGCCCCCCGAGTTTGCTTTGCGGGGGGTTGTGGTGGTGTGTTGGGGGGTGTTTTGGGGGGTGTGGGGTGTGGGGGGGTGGGCTTGTACATAAATATAAAAACAAAAAATATAACGGAAGAGGATATGGGCTGGGGGGGGGGGGCATACCGTTCGTTCATAGCTTTTGTTTGTGGTTTGTGGGTGGTGGGGTGGGGGTGGGGGTGGGTGGCGCGCGGTTTTGTTGTAGTTTTCCTCTACGCTGTTGTTTTTTAAGGGCAAAGTCAGTCGCGCGCGCGTTCGGTTTGTCGCGCATTGTTTTGCAATTTTAAACATATTTGATTATCTTTTTTGAAATTTTATTTCCACTCGTTGATGCTAAACTAAATGAAGCACAATTTTTGCGAACAAACCATGTTGATAAATCTTGTAGTTTTTACATGAGTCCGCTTTTACTGAAAAACATTGCAAAAAATATAAGACATTGCCTCCATTTTCAAGTGCCAAGCTCCGTATTATTAATTTTTTTGGAAATTGAAAGTGATGCATCGATACCAAACTCTTCAAGGAACAATTTGACTACAAAACATTTTGATATATTATTCATAATTATTAGTGAATGTGATTGCAAGCCAAAGCCAAATTAGCATTTTATTTCATAAAATTAGCCTTCAATGTGGCAAGAAATCACGAGACGATGCATAAACCCAGGCTTATTGACAAAAATGATCAGAATGAATTTTCTAACTAATCCACTGTGCAGGGCTTAACCAAACAATATTTCAACCGAAAACATTCAATTTCTAGGCAAAATTTTATTGTATTCAGAATTTGATGAAAAAAATACATACGTTTCCTAAAACAAGCTAAATTTATTCAAAAGTTCTAAAGTTTAACTCGTTCGAATGTCTCCAATGTAGTCAAGCGAACTTCATATTAGCATGATTTTAGTTATTTTTTGTTTTTTCTTGCGTGTGATCGGTTCTTTTCAGATGCTGGCCAGATCTTCAGGGATTATCTGGCACATCCTGGACACTGCATGTATGCATCATATAAACTATTTTACATGGTTTACAATTCTTTTGAGGTTTCAGATGTCCAAATAGAGATGTCGTATGACCTATCTTGTGGTGTAATATCTACTATTCATTGAAACAATAGAATATAAATAATTTGATTCTGCAACGATCGGGCCAGATCAAGTAATTGGTTAAGGTTGAAACAATATACAATAAAAAAGCGAAACAACATTCAAACTGCAAAGACCCACTCTGAACATCGAAGTGAACTCAACTCTGTTCCTGCATTCATCCCTTGGTATCCGTTTGTATGTAGAAGTGCGCATGAAAACTTGATGCTCTTGCACCCGTGATTCCTCGAAATTCATATACAAAACTGTGTTATATTTCTACATCAAAAGATTGCCAAGAAAATTTTAACGCTATGGGAGCTGCGAGCCGTGGGAGGTGGAGGACGAAACAAATAATAATAACCAACAGCAACAGCAGTCTGTTCATTTCGTTTAGGAAAAATTGTACATCGAAGAGGGTTATTTTGAAACGCCGACAACGTGGCATCTGTATGTTTCAGAATGAGGAAGTGCAGGGAAGATGTTTGTTCAATTGATCAAAAAAATTTAGTTCTCTTTTTAAATGATTAGTCTAATGGCTAACAAACCTGAGTATATCAAAACTGGCTAACATTTTAGTCAAAATCGTTTGAACTTTATGCATCGTTTTTTTTTTTTTTTTTTTTTTGTCTGGATTATCGAGATTTTCAGCCTCGGGCTGGTTCATCTCCCGTCGTAGTCACTCAAATACCTCTTTTGGGGTATTTTCGTAACTTGTCCGGGGGTGGGATTCGAACTCGTGACTTTGGCGTGAGAGGTATGGATGTAAACCACTACGCCGGGGTCGCCCCCTTTATGCATCGTTCTATATTCCATAAACTAGTCACTTGTTGAATTCAAGTGGATGTTTCAAATGTTTTTAAATTTTACTGTATTGGCCAGATGATGTATCAATTTCAGGAAAATTTACAGACTATTTTCATCGACCACCTAACTAACTAACTTGAAGTTAATTAATCCATATCAGAACCGTTTCGCCAATATTTAAAATAAAATAAATAATTGTAGGACCAGAATGTTCAAGTGTTTTTACGAAAAGTTGTCTAAGTATTAAGTATATTTCGAGAAAATTGAAACAAATGGTCTGACGATATTTTAATGTGCCTGGCAATTTATTTAAATGATAAATCAATCAAGTTTGGTAATTTAGGTAAGAATATTGCGGGAATAAATCTTTTAAAGGCATGTTGTAGTGCCTCAAGATATTCTGAAAGACGCTAATAAACTTTAAATAAATTTGAAAATAGCTGCATTAGTTATTGGCTAGTCAAAATGAATTTTTACGAATATTGTTTTAAGTTATCAAATATCCTAAGAAAATTTAAGAAAATCATCTATCGCCATTTTGATACGCCTGACAATTCTTTAAATAATGAAATGAATTTGACATGATTTGAAATAAGCTGTATTAGTTATATCTGGTTGATGAATTTTAAGTCTAAAAATTAAGTATGTTAAGTATAACAGATTTGGTCTAGTCATTGTAGATAAATATGGATTAATTAACTTCAAGTTAGTAAGTTAGGTGGTCCATGAAAATAGTCTGCAAATTTTCCTGAAATCGATACATCATCTGGCCAATACAGTAAAATTTAAAAACATATGAAATATCCACTTGAATTTAACAAGTGACTCGTTTATGGAATATAGAACGATGCATAAAGTTCAAACGATTTTGACTAAAATGTTAGCCAGTTTTGATATAATCAGGTTAGTTAGCCATTAGACTCATGATTTAAAAAAAGGAATAAAAAATTTTGTCAATTGAACAAACATCTTCCCTGCACTTCCTCATTCTGAAACATACAGATGCCACGTTGTCGGCGTTTCAAAATAACCCTCTTCGATGTACAATTGTTCCTAAACGAAATGAATAGACTGCTGTTGCTGTTGGTTATAATTTTTTTTTCGTCCTTCACCTCCCACGGCTCGCAGCTCCCATAGCGTTAAAATTGCAAATTTTCTTAACAATCTTTTGATGTAAAAATATAACACAGTTTTGTATATGAATTTCGAGGAATCCCGGGTGCAAGAGCATCAAGTTTTCATGCGCACTTCTACATACAAACGGATACCAAGGGATGAATGCAGGAACAGAGTTGAGTTCACTTCGATGTTCAGAGTGGGTCCGTGTCATTATGCCGTTTGAGTGTTTCTAATGTGTTAAATATTATTCAGCTATTATTTAGCTCGCTACGAATGGAGAATATCAAAATAATTTTATTCTTTTTAGTCTATGAAAATGTGATTTATATTCATATACTTATATTTATTTTCATATCCATTTCCCTATGAAATAAATACTGCTGGACTCACGTTCTTGAACAACAATATATAACAATATAAGGAATCTTGCTGTACTTTGATCAGAATATAATGAACATTCTGGAAATATTCGACATTATATGAACAAGATTCAAGTGAGCGTAGCAATAGAAGAATGTCAGCGGTGATTGTATTTGCCAATATGAGAATAAGATTAGTTAAGAACCGGAGAACAAATTGGAATATTTTAGATAAGATCTCTTCTGAGAATCGTATTTCATCATTTTTTATGATAACAATACATCTCTGGCGAAATATATCAACAAAAAGAATTATAAAATGTTTATTATGTACCATAGTGTAGATTTGGTGGTGATTGGTTCATTATATGGAGCAGTTCATTCAATTATTTTCAAATCGGTCGTTATTCTCAGATCCTCGACTGACTTTGCCCTTAACTCCAGCATCAATGAAAACATTTTCAAACCGTTGGACGCCACCAAGCCAAACATCATGACACCAGCCGGATGTTTGGTTTGAAATTTGAATTTCACTTTTTCCGGAACGTTCTCCATTTTCTGCGGTGAAATGAACCGGTCCGTGTGGCTATTGGCCACAGCATCGATGCTGAAAAGCTTTTCGTCTGAGAACGGGATTATCATTTTTTCCTTTTTCAACGAGGAAATCAATCTCTTGGAACGAGTCACTCGTAGTTCCTTGACCCGGTCCGTAATCAAGTGGCGTTTCTCTCTGGCTCTGGAAGATGCATGCAGGTCTTTTTTGATGATTCTCCGCATGGATTTCTCCGAAATATTGGCTTCCTTTGCAAGTTTTCTTATGGAACGAACCGGGTTGCGAGTATTTTTTGCACGGACCGATTTGATCACGTTCGGCGTGCGTGCAAAGCGCGGACGTCCGCTTCCCGGCTTCCGCTGCTTAGGACCATCCTGCAGGGACTTTTTTATGCGGTAAACTGTTGCCAAATGGTACCCCACCACCTTGGCAATCTCTTTCGGCTTCTTCTGGGCGAGCAACAAACTGGTGGTCACTTCTTTCGCGAACATTTTGACGAATTTGCAATAAAACAAATAGAATGTTTGGATGCAGCACTTGAAAGTAAACATAAACAAATACACTTTCGACAGAAATTAGTCACTAGCTACTCGAATTAACCCAATACTCAAGTTTGAACATTTTCGCAGTATTTTCTGCCGCACCCTGTAGTATTCGGTAGTCAAGCTTAGGCTGATTTCAGTTCAGAATTTCCTTCGGTAGTTTGGTTTGGCCGTTTGTAAGAAAGTTGATCGGTAGTCGAGTTTGACTGAGTAAATGTTTTTGTAAAGATGTTCAAACTAAAAGGAAAGCACTGTAGTGTCCACCCTAGCCACACGACTCGCTGTCTGGAACAGCTGTGCAGAAGAAATGAATAAAAGAATTTTTGGAGCGATTTGGAAGGATTCATGTCTTTCGGCACGAAACAGACATTTTGGCTTTTGTACCACCCTAATGTGTCCTTGACGTAATCATATGATGCCAAATCAGGCCAAAATATGACTGAACCATCGTGCTACTTGATCATCGGGAATAGACCCAAGTAACAATTTTAGTTTTATTCCAGCCGTATAACACTTCTCCCGGCTTTGTTGATAAAACTACAATCAAAACTGTTTTGTCTACCAACACCTCCTCTATGCATCTTTAAAGCCGAAATGTGTACAAAGTGGCCCACTCTATAGACGGTTGTGAAAACAAGTTAATAAAACTTGTATAAGAACATAAAGATTTTGAAAATGTTCTTGTGAAAGATGTTATGACCACTTGAGAACCTTCATAAAACCTATTGGCTGCCATGAAAACCAAAATGCGGCCAAATGGCCACAGCTGTCAAACTTCACTGTGAAATCGAGGTTTTTTTTGTTGTTCTGCTTTATTCGATTCACTGCTCTTCTGATTCATTTAGCAGTAAAAAATGGTCTAGTGTTGCGGGAAATTTTGTTTGATGGCAAAATATACAAAACAAATTGTGTTTTCTACTGCGTAATATGCTCCAAATTATATGCGCATTTATTTTTATGGTGAATAATGGCACGATAAGAGCCAAATATTAAAGCGCCTCGGAAATTATGTGATTTTACAACAACATAAATCAAATTTAAAAAAATATATTCGATAAATTAATCATGAACTTCCTGAAAAGTGCTTGGAATTGGATGAGATTATCTAAAAGAATGCCGAAATAAGTCTCCGATAAACTGTAGATTTGCATACCATTGAAAATTTGATGCTCTTATTTTTCCACATTTCAATTATTTCTTATATTTCAACATGGCGATTGAAAAAAAATCACAGTTGTGCCATAAAGCCAATTTTTCTTCGCAATGACTATTATAAAACTATTTGGTCCTATGTTGACTTTTTTCAATGCCAATTTGCCGTTTAATGCATTTACTGGAAGCAAAATGGTTTTAAAATGCTTTTTCAACTGACCATAATAGGATAATATCAATAAGTCCTAAAACGGCATTTCAATACAGCATTTTACGAGTTCATAAAGTCGTAATAAAACCTTTGATAGGAGTAAATGGCATTTGAGAAACAAAAGCTTGCTTCAGATAGAATTGGAACAAAAACAATTGCCTGTATTTCAGTTATTTATTATTGAATTCAAGATCTTTTTTTATACAAATGTAGCGTTTTCTTCATACTTTTAAGAAAAAAATACGGATAAAATTATTCGTCACGTTTTCGAAGGAATTCTCGAATTTGTCCTGTAACACGGCTCATTAGGCGGCGCACACCTTCTTCGTCCATCGTTTTAGCTATCTTATTCCACCAGGTCTTCATCTGATTGATGTCTTTGACAACCTTTCCCTTTGCCTTGAGTCTCCTCTTATTGATTGCCCAGTATTTCTCAATAGGGCGGAACTGGGGGCAGTTGGGTGGGTTAAGGTTTTTCGGAACAACCTGGACCCCTTTCTCTGCATACCATTCTTGAACGACTTTGCTGTAATGACAGCTTGCCAAATCTGGCCAAAACATTACGGGATGGTCGTGGGATCGAATGAACGGCAAAATTCGTTTTTGGAGACACTCTTTTTGGTATAGTTCCGACGTCATTGTCTTATTTGTAACGAAAACTTTCGTTTTTTTGCCACAGCTGCAAATGCCCTGCCAAATCATGAATTTTCGTGCAAATTTGTCGGCAAAAACAAATTTAAATTTGGCTGGAACATCCCCCCGAGCCGTTGCCAAGTAAAATTTTTGACCTGGGATTTGCCCGAAGTCAGCCTTGACATAGGTTTCATCGTCCATCAGAAGACACCCGTCGAACTTGGTCAGCACCTGGTCGTATAGCTTCCGAGCACGGATTTTGGCCACACTATTCTGTTTTATGGTCCGATTTGGCTGTTTGCTAGCTCGATACGACTTGATTCCTTCCCGGAGTCGAGTTCTCCTCACGGTACTATGGGCAGCACCGAATTTTCCAAATTTGCCAAATCACGGTCCGACAGATTGGGATTCCTCTTAATCGTCTTCAAAATCTTACCACGCAGTTTCCGGTCGACAGTTCCACTCCGACGATTGGCTTGAGGCTTCCGAATCGTCGTCAATGTTTCCTTATACCGTTTGATAACGCGCCATACGGTAATTCTGGGCAATTTCAGCTGTTTAGCTAGCCTAGATGCAGACCACAATGGATTTTCCAAATAACTGTGCACAATTTTTTCCCTTCTTTCGGCTTCCATGTTGATTGTTTACAAAGTACAGTCGATTTGCGGAATGACAAAAATACATACGTGAAGCTGACAAAATTACCGACACGTGGGCGCCAAGAACTTCAAAATCCGTCCACCAGGAGCGCCACAATATGAGCAAAAGTTTGTTCCAATTCTAAATGAAGCAAGCCTTATTCTCTGCTCCGAAGCAAGACCACGCATTTTGAAAATCAACCCAGAAAGGAATTTTTTTGTTTTTATGCTTAGACAAGTAGACATATGGAAGCAGAAAGAGGAAAGTCAGACAAATCTAAATGAACTCTAACATATCGGGAACTTAAAAGGTGCTGAACAGTTCGGGAACAGCGGTCAATCAGCGGTAAATTGAATCAAAGTTGAAATAAATGATACAAAAATGAAACCAAAATTTTAAAAATTGAAAAACTAAATCAACATTTCATCCCCAAGAATCTTTGAATGCTCCAGCACCCTTTTCAGCACAACTAACAACTAATTATTTTTTCTTTCTCTCGTTTCTATTTGCAGGTAAAACAACATCATTTTTTTTATCAAAACTTTTTATCCCATGCGTACTGAAGTGGAAGATAACTCCAAATCACTTCTCCGAGCATGCTTCTTACAAGCATAATTAACTCTATTGGATAAACTTTTCCCAGGTCAGTAAATCAACGGGTAGAAATGTTGGGGGATGCAGATTGTCGTTTCCAATCCAAAGCCTCAATAACCATCCAAAGTGGTTTCATCACCGACGATACCATCCCCCCAAATACCCAAGTAATTCGATTCATGGTGGTACCCCCCTCCTTCCCATCCATTACTAAATGAAACATCCGCTCATTTACCAAGTTTTCCTAATTAAAGCATAAATTTTAAATCACTCAATGATGGGGTCTCATTATCTTTTACGACGACATTGCGCTCTCCCGTACCACCTTCTTGAGCGAGTGGCACTGACTGATGAACGAGGCCTGTTTCGGCTCTAAAGAGTGGATAAATATCCGATTATTAGCGCCACCATTCTTTTCCCGCTGGGCTGCTTCTCCCTCCGGCGAACGGCGGCCTCAATTCCACGCTATCAGAGTGTCTATCTCGGTGTAATTCGACCTCTCGAATAACACCGGTGCATATTTTTCAAATTTCGCCGGTGAAGTCTTTAAAATCCATTAAACTTTATAGATCCAACCCCCCACCGCACCCCAAGACATTTCGGGGTCGGTAGAAATAAACGTGTACCAAGTTGAATGGGTGGTGCTTGCTATTTTACGGCGGTGGCGGCGATGGAGGTGGCGGTCGATGGCGAACTTTCCCACGGTTGGTTACGGTGGAGCCTTACGACGGTGGAATTGCTTCTAATTGTACTTTAAATAGGATTCGATGGGAGTTGGCTCGTATGTACTTGATAATTATTTATGTTTAATTCATCAGATTTCAATTGTTCAACTTTAACTGAGATCTTCACAACCCCACCTCGTCAACCACAAAATCATTCCAGGGAAAAATCCACCTCAGGCTTTTACGCTGATGACATCGTTAAAAATATGGTTTCGAAATAATCCTAAAACACCACCAGACCTCACCCCATCGCGGCTCAGCGTCTTGACTTTTGCGAACGCCCGCATTTCTCGCTGACAGCCATCGTTTCTTATTATCTCAAGGTCCACCGCCTTGCCCCGATCGTTGCTCAGCCAGCCAGCCAGGCATCCAGCATATTCATCACTCGGTTCGGTGGAAAATAATTACTTTCCAACTTTTTGAACTGCTACGCGTCATGAAATCCAAATGACATTCGCGGTCGATGACTATGGATGGATGGTTGGATGGATGGAAGGTCGTTTGGTTGGATGGTGTGGCCACGATTGACGGCGGGATTTTGCCTTCGGGCCGAACTAATTTCCGGAAAAATTGTCCGCAGCCAGTTTTTCGAGGAAGAGGTTTTATAGATCAAATTAGAAGATGGCTGAAAGTGGTCGATTCGGAATAATACCGTCGGATGAGGCTTGGTTGATGAGTTTCCTTAATGGATTTTGTGGACAAAAGAGGCTGTGATAAGAGAGATGGCATTTTAAATGTTGCGTGTTATCTGTGTTGGAGGTTTTGTTGCTGTTGGTTTTGAAAATATTTTTAATTGCGAAATAAATTTGACAAAATGAATGAACCGTGGCAGTAGAATGCAATAGGGGTATTATGTTATGGGTAACGTCCGTTAAGGCTAACATTAATTATGGCGAGCGTTTATTATAACTGCCGTTCATTATGGAAACTGTCCGTATGGCTAATGGCTTTTCGCTTAATAATAACTAACGACTTTAGAGGGGTTGTCCAACCTCCAATTAACTGATACGATTCGACAGTCATCCCTAAATATCTATTTACGGCAGTAGTTTATTACTGACGTCAATTATGCCTAATGATTTGATGCCAAAAGTTGCGCACTCATATCACAGCAATGACTTAGAACTCAGATTAAAAGTACGAATAACTAAATGGAAAGCAAGGTGCACTAAGATGCGATTAACGAGCTAACCAACTCACGAAAGTTTGGATGTCAGCAACTCATTGTTCGAAATCATCAACTGCCGTCGGAGTGCCGACGCAGTTACAGTCCTGTGGCTACGGACGGAGGTTTCCAAGCATTTTGCTGCTATTCTTTCATCATCATGAACAACCGATGTTCCCGCTATTGTAGTCGTCTCGGGGGTTTTTGGAACCATTCTCCACGGCAGGTATCTTCCTCTTATGATGTTGCCCGGCCTGATGTTGCCTCCACTTTCAGGCACCCATGTTTACCTGCATCTGAAGTCTTGTTGCACTAGCAGGATGTTGGTGGTATCAATAGTTCTCTCGCCGAGTATCAGCTAGCATGCAGCGATGAATGCTACGATATTTAGGCCTTGACAGAAACCTGGCTTACCAACAACACTTCGTCAAAGAAACTGTTCGCCGATACATATTCCGCCTACTGGTTAGATCGATCGACTCTGAACAGCAGCAAGAGCTTCGGTCGGTGGAGGGATTTTGTTGGACGTTCACTCCAGCTTTAAATTTCCTCTACTGAGACCTCCTGAAAACTCGATGGTTGAGCATCTGTGGGTCGCAATATCCACATAACGCGATACCCTTTTTATTTGCGTGATCTATGTTCCTCCCTACTCTTCTAAGTGCAGCCTAGCTCAGATGTTTGATAAAGTATACACTCTCAAATGAACACTCTCTCGACCAGTGCACACATGCACTCATCAAAATGAACATGAACACGAGCGTAAGCTTCGTGCTCATGTTTTGTACCATGTTCTCAGCCGTGCTCAAAACATCTACTCGGCGGGACAATCCTATATGAGTAAATGTGACTAGGGATTGACAAGTCGACATATCTAAGACATCGACTTTAATCAGATCGATGTCTTAGATATGTCGACTTGTCAATCCCAGTCACATTTTACTCATATAGGGTGACTCCACTTTTGACGAAAGTGAGTCGGATTCAAATAAAGTTAAATGTCCCGCCGGTATGGCAACTTCAACAGATGATCGTTATCAACAGAAAGGAGAGGACCATGGAGGAGAGGTTAGAGGGGGGGTGGGGGGTTCCAATAGCATTGATTACTTCTCACTTCCCCAAAATTACTCTGATTACTCAGTGATTACAAAGATTATTGTGATTACTGATGATTACTTATGATTACTCATAATTATTTCGTGGTTACTCATGAATACTCATGATTACTTGATGATTACTTATGATTATTTGCATGATTATTCGATTACACAGTGATTACACAAAAGTTATTGTGAATTCAACGAGTACTTATAGCGCCCCGATTATTTGACTGGTCACAGAGTTACAGATCCCAAAAGTTAGGACAGTCTCCTATAAAAAGGACTTTTCCAGTTGGAGCAAGTTCCTGATGGCCATAATGACCAAATCCGTTTTTTTTCTGTATGTATTTTAGCCGTAACTGGTTCGTCTGTCCGAAGGGAGGATGGTACAAAACGCACCGTTTAATCACATCGTGAATTACTAGAGAATGGAAGCTGAAATTTAGGAAGAAGTTTTTCGATGTAGATCAAATGTGATTTAAATTCAAAACGATGATTTTTCATGATTTTTCAAACCTGTTCCAATTTCATCCCAAGGCGACACCGAGGTAAAACGCCTGTTTCATTGCTCAATATGCACCGGGCCCAAAATTGGGGTAAGACGCACTACAATATTGGGATAGCATGCACCGCTTGTAAAAGGTAAAACACGATTATAAAAAGTTACTCATAAGAGTGGTAAAGTGAGGAGATTGATAATCAATCCTTAGGTAGAAAAAATGAGTATAGAATAAAGATAGAAAAGTTGCGATATGGCAATTATATAAGTAGAAAAAAGTAAAAGGGTGGGAAGTTGGGTATAAGATGTACGGATTGGGAAATATATTGGGTAGAATAAAGGGTATATACAAGGTAGATAAATGATTATAAGTGGATAGAGAGTATTTTTTGGGGGTCTGCCAGAACTCAAGATCGGTTTGCCCTGCTAGCTCTTTGTCCAACCCTACAGCAGGATCCACCTTCAAAGATATCCAACACTTCCAAAACCTCCCTTCCAAATTCCTTATTCCTTATAGTTTCCCAAATTTATTAAATTTACTAAAAGTTCGTGTTGATTTACCAGTGGAAAAACAAAGCATTTATTGAAAAGTAATTTAAAACCTCTATTTTGTTCTCATGCAATAAAACTTTAATTTTTAACGTTTACTGTTGATTTCCAAAGTCTATTGTTTTGCGTTAAATTTTTCATTTCGTTTTGAAAACCTTCTTCTCTCCCTACCTTCTCCTATCTTATGACGTCATTCCCTCAGTGTACCCTGTACGTGAGTCCTTCTACTCCCAGTTCCCTTTCCCCTTCTCTTTCCCTACTAATATAATTGTTAGGCCCTTCTAATGCTGGTGTTGTATTCGTGTGGGTACTAAAAAACCGGTTCAGGTACTTACAGGTGTCGCTGGTCGATGGTCATCTGGCTTCCCGCCTTCGGAGTGGGTTAGCGCCGTAACGCTGCACACGGACTTTCGTCGGTAGACTACCGACGGCACGGATCCTTCGGTATGCACGGCAGATGGACGTGGTTCACTGACCCGGTAGCGGATGGACGTTTCCCGGTTTTCTTCGGCCGGCGAAGATGGACAGCTGATTTGCACGGGTATGGATGAGTTTTCGCGGAATGCCGCAGGGAGGATCCAGACATGCTCCGTACGGTGACGTCATGCATACGTAGGTGAGGCTGGAGATGTGCTCTGTGCTGTTGGCTCTGATCGGGACTGGCTGTCAATTGGTTTTTACCCGGGACGTGAGTCTGGGCGATACGCTCTGGCGGTGGTAATATTTCCCCAGACAGATCACTCGCGAAATGTGGCCACCACGTGGTGACGGGTGGTGCTCGCGAGGCCGAACTTCCTTCTCCGATGACCACGCACTCTGAAGCTATTCTTAGCGGCACGCAGCCGCGAGGCGAAGAATAGTTCCAGGGGATCGCCCCCAGTCTCTCCGATAGCACGCAGATATTTTGTGGGTGCTGCAATAGCCGTAGCAAGGATGACGGTTTCTGCCCGCACAATCTCCTCAAAATGCACTCGTCGAAATAAAAACGAAAACCCAAGGATGCACGTGCTCACGTGTGGTGACTCAGGTTTATTTTAACTTGGTATCCTAAAACTGTTAAATCAGCTTATTCTGGACTCACGATTTTATTACACCTTCTTTAACTTTTCACGAGATTTACGACTCACGATTTTTTTTTATTAGCTTTTAAATGCGATAAACTTTTTCAAAAACTTGAATTTTTTAATTTTCACTCCGAAACACTTTGCAAAATATGAACTATTCTGTTCGGCGATCTGAATGGGAAAGATCGAGCCAATGCTCTTTATAGGTACAGAAGCCTCAATTCCTAGTTTCAGTTTTCCTTCCGGTCTGCTTTCTTGATCTTCTAAATTTACTTGTATAATCTAAATTTTCTAAAGTCGACCAACTGACCTTTTGATCAACTGACACCTAAATATCCCCCCCACTTGGCACTATAATGCCTACTACCGAGGCGCTAACCACCTGAAAAATAGGGTTCTGTATGAAACGTTGACCGACGGTCCGTTTCATTAATTTTTTTCATGCAATCCCCTATATTCATGATTAACAAAGAAGAGAGGAAACATGGGCTCTCTCAAAAGCAACAGTGATGCCATAGCTGCCGCTCAACAGCGAAGCATTATTTATCGTTGGGTACTATTGGACAGCTCCAAAACATATTTTTTATTGCAAATGATAGTGCCAGATGATGGACAATGTAATCATAAGCATAGATCAACCTCCAATGAATGGAAGAAACATGAAATAAATAGCAATTTCAGATTATCTGAATATGTAATAAATTTAACTCAATGTTAAACATCACATTTTGGCAACAAGCCTATTTGTGAGAGAGAGCTGATGAACACATGCTCTCCGGTGCACGCATTAAATGCAAAATACACAAAGGCAACATTTGAGCGAACTTCTTCAGCCGGTAAGAAACTGATGGTTTCTAGATGATGTATTTTAAATCTTCAAAATGACAGTAATAAATTGGTAATCAAATAATGATTCATACATCGAATCATTGACCCAATAGATAAAGCTTTTGATCGTATTATTTAAAGTGAAATAATTTGGAAGATGTAGGAGTTATAGACCTATTTCTTAATAACTGATTAAAATAGTGACCCCTGATTAAGCCGTTCCCTACCCTATATTCTAAACAAAATTTTCCAATACACAGCTATTCCAAATAGTTCTCCGGTTAGCGCTTGGCACTTACGAATTTGGCATTCATCGAAGAAACAGGACCTTAAATTTAACGATCATAATTAGTTGCAGCATCTTGATTATGACTAACAAAGGCACATTTATGTTTTCTCAACTTAATAGCAACTTGTATGCTACAAGGGAAGTCCCCTTAAACATTCAATTAGCATTGAAGAAGATATCAAGTATCGTGAGTTTAGTTATCTTGACAGAATTAGGATTGGTGGTATACAATATCGCACTAATGAAGCATATATAAAATGAGGACACGACGATTCATACGTTTACACTACAGGAGAATATTTCCGAAT